>CAUYPK010073709.1:0-22033 GCA_963574355.1 Loris lydekkerianus
ACCTCTTTCATGTTTACATGGATGGAGCTGGAACATATTCTCCTTAGCAAAGTATCCCAGGAATGGAAGAAAAAGTATCCAATGTAGTCAGCCCTACTATGAAGCTAAACTATAGCTTTCACATGAAGGCTATAACCCAACCATACCACAAGACTATGAGGAAAGGATCAAGGAAGGGGAAGGGAGGGGGGAGGTTTGGGTGGAGGGATGGTGATGGGTTGGGCCACATCTATGGTGCATATTTTTATCTATAATAAAAAACATGAATAAATAAAAAATAAATAAAAGGCAAAAAAATAAAAAATAAAAAATAAATAAAAAGACAATATGGATGAATAGACTTACAATAAATAAATTTCTACAATATTAGGCCTAGAGAAGACTCCTTTAGATTTCAGGAGTAAAATAGGCTAAAAGTAAAAAGACAAAAAACCCATACGCGAAGCAAATAGTAACTGAAATTTGGTGGAGTAGCTATAATTATATGAGACGATATACACTTGTGGCCTAAACAGCCAGGAGAAAAATGTAGTTATAAAAGAGGGCCCTTTACCCAGAATCCTCAATATCTATATATACTCACAAACCTCATTTAAGTATATTATATTATACATCTTATAAGAGTGAGACTCCCCATCTCATTTAGGTGTATTATATTACATATCTTGAAAAAAGTGATAGGTGAAAAAGCTACTATTTGATGCAATAAACTAAAACATATATATAACCTCATTGCTTCCAAATATATGAAATAAATCATGACAGAAGTAAAAGAATAAACAGCAACATCGTTTAATTTAATACCCAACTTTTCTTCCCTTTTTAAAGATTTCAGATTAATAAGAGAGAACAAACAATTAGGTTACAATGTTTGCATATGTTAGGTCAAGTTGCCCTTGTAGTTGTGTCCCTCACCCAGGAGGTATGCCATATATTCTTACCTAAGTTACTGTTTCAATAATCAATCAAAATATTAGAAAAAGATTAATAGGCTCCTGTAACTCAGTTAGTAGGGCATGGGCCCCATATACCGAGGGTGGCATGTTCGAACCCACCCCGGCCAAACTGCAATAAAAAAATAGCCCGGCCTTCTGGCAGGCACCTGTAGTCCCAGCTACTGGGGAGGCTGAGCCAAGAGAATCACCTAATGGCTCATCGCCTGTAGCTCAAGCGGCTAAGGCGCCAGCCACACACATCAGAGCCAGTGGGTTTGAATCCAGCTTGGGCCTGCCAAACTACAATGACGACTGCAACCAAAGAATAGCTGGGCATTATGGCAGGCACCTGTAGTCCCAGCTATTTTGGAGGCTGAGGCAAGAGAATCACTTAAACACAGGAATTGGAGGTTGCTGTGAGCTGTGACACCAGGGCACTCTACTCAGGGCCACAGTGTGAGGCTCAGTCTCAAAAAAAAAAGTGAATCGCCTAAGCCCAGGAGTTGGAAGTTGCTATCAGCCATGATGCTATGGCACTCTACGGAGGGTGATAAAGTGAGACTCTGTCTCTAAAAAAAGAAAGAAAGAAAGAAAAAGAAAAAGATTAATAAGAAAACAGACAACCTGAACATTCTGTATTACTTATACAAAACAAGCATGACAGAACTCTCTAGTCAAAAGTTGAAAAATATGGCTGACCCCTGTGGCTCAGGGCTATAATCCTACCACTCTTGGAGGCTGAAACAAGTGGATTGCTAGAGCTCAGGAGAGTTTGAGATGAGTCTGACCAAGAGTGAGATCTCCTCTCCAAAAAATATCTGGGCTTTATGGTGGGTGCCTGTAGTCCCAGCTATTTGGGAGGCTGAGGCAAGAGAATCACTTGACCCCAAGAGTCTGAGGTTGCTGTGAGCCAGAGCACACTAAGGAGGTCAACCAAGTGAGACTCTGTCTCAAGAAAAGCAAAAATAAATAGACAGTCATATAATTATTAAACAAATGTAAAAAAAAAAAAACCCCAAACAACACAACATATGTCAGCATTTCAAAATATATTGCAGAGCTACAAAAATAAAACTAATGTGGTACTGGCACAAAGACAGGTAAGTACATGATGGAAAATGATAGGATGACCACAGATAAATTCTTATGTATCTTTGATAAGGTGGTCATGAACACACAATGGAGAAGAGTTTCTTCAAGAAACAATGTGAGTGCAGGTTCGGTGGCTCATGCCTGTAATCCCAGCACTTTGGGAGGCTGAGGGGGAAGACTGCCTCAGTTCACAGGTTCCAGACCAGCCTAAGCTAGAGGGAGACCCCATCTCTAAAAATAGCCAGGGGCCGTGGTGGGTGCTTGTATTGCCAGCTGCTTGGGAGGCTGAGGCAATTGACTCACCAAAGAGTATGATGCTGCTGTGAGCCAGAGCACTTGACTGGGAGTGGCAAAGTGAGTCTCTGCCTCAAAAATAAAAGAGAAGAGGATTGGAGAGGAGAGAAGAGGAGAGGAGAAGAGAGGAGAGGAGAGGAGAGGAGAGGAGAGGAGAGGAGAGGAGAGGAGAGGGGAAAACTGCATATTTACATAACAAAACATACTTCAACTCATATCTTGCATCACTTACAAAAAAATGTTAAATAGATTAAATATGTATAACAGAAGAAATATAACTAATAAAACTGTTAGAGGGACAAATAGAAAACTAGATCATGACATTCATCTAGGCAGGCTTGGTGCCTGTAGCTCAGTGGCTAGGGTGCCACACACATACACCAGACTGGCACGTTCAAATCTGGCCCGGGCCTGCCAAACAATAAAAACAACTACAACAAAAATATAGCTGGGCATTGTGGCAGGCACCTGTACTCTCAGCTACTTGGGAGGCTGAGGCAAGAGAATCACTTAAGCACAAGAGTTTTATGTTGCTCTGAGTTGTAACGCCCCAGCATTCTACTGAGGGTGACATAGTGAGACTCTTTCTCAAAAAAAAAAAAAAAAAAAAAATCCAAAAAACAGAACAGTGAGATTTCATCAAATTCTAGCATTTTCACAGATCAAAAAAAAAATTCACTAGAGTCAAATGCTCACCTTAGAAATAAGTAAAAATACTTGTAAATCAGATGTATAATAAGAGATAACATTCAGAATACATATGTATATAAGTAAAATATGTATATAAACAATTCCTAAACCCCAAAAGCAAATAATGAATACCTTGATTTAAAAATTGACAGGTGTGGTGACTAATGCCTGTAATCCCAGCACTGTGGGAGGGTGATGGGGGTGGACTGCTTGAGCTCATAGGTTTGAGACCAGCCTGAGCAAGAGTAAGACCCGGTCTCTAAAAAATAGCTGGACTAGCGGACTAGCAGGAAGCTATCATGGGTGCCTGTAGTCCCAGCTACTCTGGAGGCTGTGGCAAGAGAATTGATTGAGCCCAGAAGTTTGAGGTTGCTGTGAGCTATGATACCATGGAGCTCTACTGAAAGTGACAAAGTGAGATTCTGTCTCAAAAAAAAAAAAATTGACAAAAGATTGAACTGACATTTTTCAAAGAACATATATAAATGGCCAAAAAGCATTTGAAAGGGTGCTCAAATTTATTAATTATTGAAGAAATGCAAAGCAAAATCACAATGAAATATTACATCATACTCAGAATGAACAATAAAAATAAATTTGTCTCACTGAGAATTCTGAAGTGATTATGAGGGCATCACCAACTTCTCCCAGCCATGATCTGGCAGGAGTCCTACGCATCCAGAGACTTGGAGGGATATGCACACTCATGACCATGGAGACAGGCCTGCAGACCCTAGCACTTTTGTGTGTGTGTGTATATATGTTGACATATCTATTTGTGTGTATGTTTACGTATATATACAGACCCTAAAACCTCCATATTGACCAGCTCCCTACATTGACCATCTCCTCACGTTGACCTAATATACACAGAGTGGGCATGCACCACATGTACGTATCAGTACACTAGGCCAAGGTCCTTATGCTAACCACCTACATATGTTGACAAGATTTTTACCATCCCTTGAGTGGTTAACTTATAAAAGTTGTTCTGTGTGTGTGTGTGTGTGTGTGTGTGTGTGTATGAATAAGACAGTCCTGATAAGCATATCTTAAGCAGGAGATAATTATAAAAGAAGAGTTATTCATGATAGGCATAGTGTCTCACATCTGTAATCTTAGCACTTTAGGAGGCCAAGGCAGGTGGATCACCTGAGCTCAGGCATTTGATACCAGCCTTTCAAAGAACAAGACCCCTTCTCTACTAAAAATAGGGTACGTTGAACAGTTTGATGAGAATATTTCAGATTGTATATGAAAGCAGCACATTATACCCCTTGATAGCACTAATGATTTAACAATAAAAATAAATAAATTAAAAAAAATAAAAAATAAAAATAAAAATAGGAAAACTAGCCAGGCACTGTAGGAGGTGCCTGTAGTCCCACCTACTGGGGAGGCTGGGAAGAGAAGATCACTTGTACCCAAGAGTTTGAGGTTGCTGTGACCTACAATGCCACTCAACTCACATCCAGGGTAATAGATAGACACCTTGAGGCTACATCTCAAAAAAAAATTTATTAAAAAAAAAATTCTTATTTAGCCTCCTAGAAAACAAGGCTTTTCTAATTTTTTTTTTTTTTCCAAAACTTTGAGGTACTTTAGGCAGTTAATGCCATCTGCTGTAAAAGTGCTTGTGCTTCATCTCATTTTATACAGCACCGATGGAGCTTCTGAATTGAAAGTGAACACTACATATTTTGGCAATATCCAATGACTCAACCTCAACTACACTGGGTAATTTGGAGATGCATATATTTCCATTTAAAGTAAGCACAAAGGGAACACCTTCAGAATTACAGAACATAATTTTTAAAAAACATAAATTTGTGATGAAAATTTTGCAGGGCATATGGGAGTCTCGATAGAATGGAGAGAAGACTCTCCCCTCTGGTAGTAGAGGAGAAGGATTTCTCAGAGCCTCTTGACTGTTACAAGAAAAGGGGAAAAGAGCATTTGAAACAAGTTCATTAGGCAGGAATATCATAAGTAGAGAAGTAAAGGTTTCCAACTTCTAAACACCTTATGTTGGCCCTGCCCAGTGGCTCATGCCTGTGATTCTAAGCCCTCTGGGAGGCTGAGGCAGGTGGATTGCTTGAGCTCATGAGTTCAAAACCAGCCTGAGCAAAACTGAGACCCTGCCTCTACTAAAAATAGAAAAACTGAGGCAAGAGGATTGCTTGAGCCTAAGTTGGAGATTGCTGTGAGCTATGATGCCACAGAACTGTACTCAGGCTGATAGCTTGAGACTCTGTCTCAGAAAAAACAAAAACAAAAAACACATGTAATACTGCAGGAGAAAAAGCAGTCACAGCCCTGTGTTAGGACACGTTTAGCTGAGAAGTAACCATTTCTTTTTCTCTGCCTGCCCTTGATATCCTTTTCAGGTGGGATTACCCGGATATATATTCTACCTGCATCTTAATATGGCTTTAAAGGCATCAGCACAATCCCTTCACCTGCTCCCAGCACATCCACGGGCAGAGAAACCTTCAAGCAAAAGAAATATATATATCTCTACCCTTTCCTGTTCTTTATCAAAGGAGACAGTCAGGAACAAGGAGCTTCCACATAAAGACCAAAGGGTGAGTTTCATTTTTCTTGCCCTCAGGTGCCCTACCCTGCTAGCAATTTCAGCTATGGCAATGGAATGTTGGTGGCGCTGTTCTGTTCCCAAGAAGCACAAGCAGGGCAGGCCCTGTGACCTCCCTTGGGAAAAAAGGCTCAACACATTTTAAAACTCTCATGCTTGACACTGGCCTAACCATAGCATCTCATGGAGGTAATTAATTGAAACCATGTGGATGACACAACCCAGACTAATAGAATCTGTGGGAAGGTGGAATCACAGATGATGCATTTCTTCAAACTGGCCGTGGAATCCTACCTGGAAGCCTGGGCAGAGAACCACTTAGCTGAGCATCGGCTCCCAGGCTTTAAAATACACACAAAGCATTTGGTATCTTCGGCCCATGTAAGTATGTGATCCTGCGAGAACAGCAATTGCTCCATCTTGAGGCCAATAGTCACTTTTTTTTTTTTACAATGGCTATTTATGTCCTTGTTTAAGAATTTCAGGAACATGTTTTTTAGCCATTAACCATAGAACCAAGATTGCAGAATTCCCCATGAAGAAAAATGCTGAGCACTTAACCTCCATTTCTGCCATGACCCAGCTGATATCACTGAGATTGCCAGATGGCAAGTAACCACTGCAACAAGCCAGGGGGACCTACACATAGAAAGCTCCTGCACATAGTTTCCCAAGCTCCTTTCCCCTTTCGGTCAGCTGAGGAACATGAGGTCTTTCCAACATTAGCCAACCTCATGTTTTTCTTGAATAAACTGCTTTTTCTTCCAACAACTCTTGCATATTGAATTTGGCTTCAGGTTTGATTAGTAAATCTGGGATTTGCCTAAGATTTTGCACGTTTAGGTATGTGAAGTAGTTTCTTTAACAATTTTACATATTGCTGGTGTTACTTCTCCTAGACTGTAGTGCCACTCAGCCAGAGAAAGCAAACACAGCACAGAGTCCCTTCTACTCAACACTTTTATTCTTTTTTGAAACAGAGTCTCACTATGTAACCCTCGGCAGAGTGCTGTAGCCATCATAGCTGACAACAACCTCAAACTCTTGGGCTCATGCAGTCTTTTTGTCTCAGTCTCCTGAGTAGCTGGGACTACAGGCGCCCACCACAGTACCTGGCTAGATTTCTTACAGATGGGTCTCGCTCTTCTGAGATTGGTCTGGTATTCCTGACCTCAAGCAATCCACCCTATTTGGCCTCCCAGAGTGTGAGGATTACAGGTGTGAACCACCACACATGGCCAAAGCCTTTCTTTTTTAAGACTTTATTTTTTTTTGGTTATCCTCTCTCATTATAAATTGGTAAGAGGTTGGTCTCTACAGTGAAATAATAAAAAAAAATTAGAGGAGGAAAGGGGATTAATGTGTACTCAGCAAAGGGGCATAGTGTAAGGGTACATGGCACAACTGCTAGGTGAGGGGCACATCCACAACAGGCACTTGACCACCAAATACAAGGGAACCTAATCATTTGTACCTTCATGCTAAAGGAGGTTTATTCTGAGCCAAATTTGAGGAGCATGATGTGGAGCCACACCCAAGAAACCTAAGACAAATGGACTGGAGGTGGTGAGGTTACACTTTGGTTTTGCATATTTTAGGGAGACAAGGATTACAGGTAAGGTCATAAATCAATACTTGAAATACATACGTTGGTTTCGCCCCCAAACGGTGAAACATCCTGAAGGGGAAACTTACAGGTTGTAGTTGGGTTTAATGATTCCTTAGCTGATAATTGACTGAAACAGGTAAGCTCTGTCTAAAAGACTTCAAATTGTATATAAAACCAGCACATTGTACCCCATAAATGCATTAGTGTCCACAGCTATGATTTAATTAAAAAAAAAGACTAAGGGTCAGTGAAAAGGAATGTCTGACACCTGTTAAGTTAATGAAAGGTAAAAGGCCTGACAGACACAATTGGTTTGTTATGTATATTGAGGACCTGTGGTCTTGCATAGCCTTAGGCCTGTTAATGAGTCACAAAGGACTTCAAAGAGGGGGGTATGATGAGGGAAATCTTTCCTCCTGCCTTCTGGCTAGCAACTCAGTTTTAGGAATCCTCTAGGCCAAGAGGGTGTCCTGACAGTCAGTCACTGACTGGATAGCCTTCAGAGTTACTTTAGTTCACAATGAAAAATAAAACAGCTGAATGAATATTTCCATTGTTTCCATTTTATTTCTTTTTCAGAAAGAGTCTCACTCTGTTGCCCCAGGCTAGAGTACTGGGCACCCTAGCTCACAGCAACCTCAAACTCTTGGGAACATAAGATTTTTTTTTACTTTAGTCTTCTAAGCAGCTGCGACTACAGCATCCACAAGGCCTAACTGATATTTTTCTTTTTAGAGGTGACAGATTGTCACTCTTTCTCAGGGTTGTCTGCAATTACAGAGCTCAAGCAATCAACTCACCTAAGAGTGCTAGAATTGCAGGAGTGAACCACGACACAGGGTAGGATTCAAAATGTTAAACCATCATTATCAATTCTCAAAATATATATTTTAACTCATTTTAGCAGGTTTTAAGTAGGTATATGAAGTGGCTTCTTTAACAATGTTACATATGGCTGGTGTTACTTCTCAATAAGACTTTCCAAACTTCCTCAGCTTATGCTGGGCACTGTGGCTCACTCATGTATTCCTAGAAGTCTATGAGGTCAAGGTGGGTGGTTCCCTTGAGCTCAGGAATTCAAGACCAGCAAGAGCAAGAACAAGACCCACTCTCTACTAAAAACAGAAAAACTAGCAAGGCATTTTGGCACATGTCTGTAGTCTCAGCTACCCTGAAGGTTAAGGAAAGAGGATGGCTCAAGACCAAAAGTTTGAAGTTGCTGTGAGCTAGGATGCTACGGTACTGTTCCCAAGGAAATGTGGGGAGACACTGACAAAAAAAAAAAAAACAAACAAACAAACCAAAAATCTCTCTCAACCTGGCTCCTTTCTCTTGCCAACTACCCAAACCCCCTGTGTAATTCTGGTTGGGAAAACCAACCAGGCACCCAACAAACCAAAAGGAATTGAAATTCTTTCTTTTTACATTTCCTTGGCTCCTTTGTCTTTTGGAATTTGTCCTGTAAGCCTAAATGGCCCAGGTGGAAGGAAGCAGCAGGAACAATCAGGTCAGAGGATTGGAAACACCTGGAAAACATCTGCATTCAAACCGTCCAGAGCAAGAAGAACACAGCGTTCACTTTCACAATACCTTGTGAATTCAGCTGCAATCACCTCCCTGCCCCCCACTAAATTCTGGACCCACCACACCTCACCCTCGCCTTCTTCCTTTCATTCTCTGAGACGCCCAACTGTCTCCCTACTTTCTCTGCCATCTTCTCTTCACTCACTACTTGTTCTCATCTGTCTTTCTCATATCTTCCCCCATGTTCTTCCCTCTACTAGCAAATAAATGAGCACTTTTATATTCTATATATTCTAATCTTTCCATAGAGGTATTTTCCCATCCCACGTGCAGGACCAACCGAACAACTGAGCTTTTTCACACTTCTCACTAATGCAGGGGTTCTCAACCTTCCTAATGCCCGTGTTGTTACACATGGAACAAAGGGGTCACAACCCACAGGTTGAGAACCGCTGCACTAATGCAAAGGCCAAGGGAAACCCTTCCCTTTCATTCTTTGACACAAATGGCATATTCAAGATAGAAAGGCATACAAAGAACCATTAATGTGCTCTCTGTGTAGGGAAATCACTGAGAGATTAGGCCAACCTCCCCCTGGGGTACAGAAGCTTAAAGACTCTTTTTCATAAAGAAAAGATGGGGATACACACCATTCTCATGAAGGCCAAAAAGTGATTAGAAAATGAATGGACTAGTGGGAAATACACTATTTTGCAAAGGATTCTTTTAGCAATCTGAATGAACTTGAGAGACAGAAATTTTGTTGAGGAAAAAAATCATCCTCCAAGAATGACTAAATTTTACAACTGCAGTAGGCAAGGCAGTTAACAGGAAAGCAATAGAAAGAAGGCAACTGTTTTTATCTTATTAAGAAGCTTTTTTTGTTGCATAAGGACATTTTAGAGAGTTCATCCCTACTTTTGTGGGTGAGGGAAGCAATCAATACTAAGTTATAAGGACCTCGATATTCAGGCTTATTTCGGAAAAACTTTTCCATTTTTAAAAACACTTGGCACGCCTAAGCTACAATTTGTGGAAGAATCATTTGCTGCACCCCAACATCAACTTAGCAGGACACAAAATTTAGGCTTAACCAAGTACAGACTGCTAATTTTCCTCAGGTTACAGAACCAGGAAAGATTCACCTGAATAGTTCAAATAAGGTGAATGAATGACCATACACAGTCAGTTCTTCAATTTGGTTTGGTTCCTTATGCACCCTGTAAAAGCCTTTCCTTCAATTACCCTTCACCTCCAACCTGGAGCCCCCGAATTACAACTCATGGCTGAGGGTCCTGCTATTCACGAATTGCTGTTTGTTAAAAAAATTAAACTCTAACCTTTTAATGTTCCTCAGTTTATTTTAACAAAGACTGGAAGGACTTGGGGGTCCCAACGGCCACAGCCCTTCCCTTCAACAGGCTCCATACATCCAGTTGAAATTCTACCCTGAAGATCCTTCCATTGTCACCACCTTAGAGGGACGTGGTCCTGCAGGCAAACTGCTGCTCAGAGATTGCTCTGGGACAGGTCAAAATAACCACTCGAGGAAGGAGCAGGATGCCCATGGTCCCAGCTGCCTGCCCAACAGCAACCTTAACCAAGGGGTGCCAGTGGCAAACTACTGTTTTAAGATTTCAAAGCTAAAGTGACACAGCCCCTGGTCTGGCCACAGCCACTTTTATCTTGAACCAGACAGCTCCCACTCTCAGGACACCTCATCCAACATACTCACCATTTCTCTGTTTTCAGGGTGTTTCTCCCAGGACCTGCAGGTCACACGGTGAGAGAAGGTGCAGCAGAGACACCTGGGTCCTCCAGGAGATGGCACAGTGAAGAGGAGACCACACTTGGTGCCCAGAACAAGAGGAAAACCCTGCCCCAGATCCTGGATCCACCTCTACTTTCAGATAGTGCAACTGATTGGATAATTGTTAATGTAGCATTCCTGATTGGATAGGCCCACAGATCCCACCCCTCCGTCTTTGAGTGACGAGAAATACAATAAGACCAGAAGCTGAATGAGGCAGAATCCCAACAGTGTTTGACTGGAGTTTATTGTTTTGTCCGTTTTTTTTGTTTGTTTTTTTTTTTTTTAAATTTATTTGTTTGTTTTAGGACAAGGACCATAATATTATCCATCTAGATATTCCGCCACCTACTTACCACAGAGTAGCTGTTTAACAAATGTGAACTGAACGAATGAAAATGTATTTACTGAATGTTTACGTTGTCCTAGGCTTGGGAATCTGTTAATAAGAGTTAGACCCTGCTTTTGAGGCATTTGTCTTTTTCTTTCATCATGTTTTTCTTTTCCTTTTTTTTTTTTTTTTTTTTTTTTTTTTAATTTGTTTGTTTGTTTTAGGACAAGGGCCACAATATTATCCATCTAGATATTCCAGGGCCATCTACTTACCAAGAGTAGCCGTTTAACAAATGTGAACTGAATGAATGAATATATATTTACTGAGTGTTTATGTTGTTCTAAGCTTGGGAACCTATTAATAAGAGTTACACCCTGTTTTCGAGGCATTTGTCTTTTTTTTTTCATCTTGCTTTTCTTTTCCTTTTATTATTATTATTATTTTTTGAGTCTCACTTTGTGACAAAGTGGGAGTGCCGTGACATCTTAACTCACAGCAACCTCAAGCTTTTGGGCTCAAGCTATTCTCTTGCCTCAGCCTGCCAAGTAGCTAAGACTACAGGCACCCACCACAACACCTGGCTATTTTCAGAGACGAGGTCTCCTTGTGGCTCAGTTTGGTCTCAAACCAGCAAACTCAGGCAATCCACCTGCCTGGGTCTCCCATGTGCTAGGATTACAGGTGTGAGCCACCACGCCTGGCCTCAGGCATTTTCAATATACATCATGATATCTGGATAAAAACAAGCACAGGAATAATTTAGTAACTAGACAGATGAATGCTTTGGGATCTTACAAGCATAGGCTGTGGCTATTCTTAGGAGGGTTAAATTCCTGCCAGTCTCTGCTGAGGTAATTGGAAATCCCAGAAGGCTTCTTGCAGGAGGTGGCATTTAAGCTCCAAAATGATGGGCATAATGTGGAGGTATATGGTACACCTCCTGGCTGAAGGGCTCCCCTGCTACCTGGACTTTACCTAACAGAGGCTGTAGTTCCTTTCATGCAGGCCTCGTGCCTTCTTGGGGAGGCAGTTCTGCCTGGAGGATATTTGTATTTAGCCCTAAAAATGAATTATATCCTTTTAAAAATCCTACTTATATATGGATATGTATGTATATATGGATATGTATGTGTATATGTATATATATATATACACACACACACATATATACACATATAGAGTAAATATGTATTTTTCAGAAATGGAAACAACATACTAACAATTATTTGACGTTTGAGATTGTTTTCAATTTACCTGGACTCTGGTCTTTTGAGGAGGCTGCCTGACCTTCAAGAGGGAGGCAGTCCTCTAAGTCATCACATCCAGTAGAAATAAAAAGTGAGCCACGTGTGTCATTTCAAACTTTCTAATAGCTTCATAAAAGAAAAGAAAAATAATTAGGTTAACTTGATTGTTATTTTTTATTTAACACAATATATCCAAAATATTATTGTTTTGCTATTTGATTAGGAAAAATATATTAACGAATTACTTTGTTTTCTTCTGTATCTTTGAAATTCATTCTGTGTTAAATGTAGAGCAGAGCTCTATTCAGAACAGCTTGTGGCCAGTTTTGGCTACATTGAAGTGCAGTTCTGAGGGCTCTGACGCCACTAACCTTAGAGAAGTGACACCTGAACTACACATTTGTGTCTGAAATAAGGGGTCCTTTTATTCCTTCCCCCATTCTTTTCAAACCAAAGGTGGGAGGGACAGTGCCCAAAGAGGGAGCAGGGAGTTTCAAGCATGAAATGTCCACTGGTAGACACACACTTGCACACACTGCTTCGTGGGGACCCATCACCCTGCCAGAAATCATACACTGAACAAAAATTAATGAGGCCACTAGAAAGAAGAACCCTAGTAGTTTGGTTATGTAACTCTGCAAATATACTGGAAGGGTAAGATATACACTTAATTCATGTGACCACGGTGACTGGACAGGCCAGGTTGGGTGCAAGATCTAGGTTTCTGAGAGGTACCTGAACTTGGATAAGTACATTCACAACCTCTAGGGATTAGTGACCCCCAACTAATTAGCCCATCCTACCAGGCCTTGAGTCTTCAAAATGAACACTGGTTCTCCTCCTGCTGTGGCCTGCACCAAGCAGCAGACACTTTGGGCTTGAACAGGGTAACCAGAGATGTGGAGGCAGGAGAAGTGGCAGCTAAGGCTGGGCTGGCCCTGCACCTGTGCAGGACTCAGCACCTGGGTGTGGGCCTGGCACATCACAGGGCTCCTTCTACTTTAACTTCTAGAAGACACCCTGTTCTAACTCACAGACTGTTAGGAAAGTATAATAGTGTCATCAGGGTGAGAATGACATTTCTCAGTACCGCCCATATTAACAATCCTGCACAAATACTTTTGGAAATGTCACCGTCCACATTTGGAGAGACATTTAGAGTGTTCTCTTCACAATTATAATGCCAAACTGTCTGTTACTCATTCACCTACAATTGTTACACTCAGATCTGGTGGCAAACCTTAAAATTGACTATTACAATGTGCAAGAAAAGATTTTTAATGAAAAATGGATAATAAGCAGCATGTTACACATTTTTATTAAAACATTTTTTTATTTAAGCATTATGATAAATATGCACACATTGCACAATAGTGGAAATGTTTATATAATGAAACCCATCACAAGTACTACCACTCATGATGCTTCCAAATTTTTATTATCTCACCTTTACATGGAAAAGCCAACTTCAGTCACCCTAGTCACATAAAATAAATATAACGATCACATTATTTCCCTTTTTTCCTATTTTTTTTTTTTTTTTTTTTGAGATAGCGTCTCACTATGTCGCCCCTGGTACAGTGCTGTGGAGTCACAGCTCACAGCAACCTCAAACTCTTGGGCTTAAGCGATTCTCTTGTCTCAGCCTCCCAAGGAGCTGGGACTACAGGCGCCTGTCACAACTCCCATCTATTTTTTTGTTGCAGTTGTCATTGTTGTTTAGCAGGCCTGGGTAAGGTTTGATCCCGCCACCCTTGATGTATGCGGCTGGCACCATAACCACTGTGCTACAGGTGCCAAGCCCATTAGCCAGTATTAAAAGAGAACATCTCACAATATCCGATGATAAGGACAAGCCTTAATGGTATTATGTTAACTTAGAAAGTACACTTAGAAAGACTGAAGGTGGTAAATTTTGTGTTTGCCAAAATTAAAATAGTTAATGAGATAACTAAAATAGTTACAAAGTTTCCCCCAAATTACCTGCAAATTGCAAAATGTTTTTCCTCTCAAAAAGCAAATATAGATTCATCAATATGGCCAGGCTCGGTAGCTCACACCTGTAATCCCAGCACTTTGGGAAGCTGAGGTGGGTGGATTGCTTGAACTCATGAGTTTGAGACCAACCTGAGCCAGAGTGAGACCCCATCTCCAAAAATAGCCAGGTGTTGTGGCAGGTGCCTATAGTCCCAGTTACTTGAGAGCCTGAGGCAAGAGGATCACTTGAGCCCAGGAATTAGAGGTTGCTGTGAGCTATGATGCCATGGCACTCTACCCAGGGTGACAAAGTGAGACTCTGTCTCAAATTAAAAAGAAAAAACAGATTTATAAATAAACACATGGTGAGATTAAGACTATTATCATGGCTATTTGCCTAGATGGGACATAATAACCATTGAAAACTAACAAGGAAAAAAATATATATACAAGATAATACATAGGCCAGGCGCAGTGGCTCACACCTATAACCTCAGCACTTTGGGAGATCAAGGTGGGCCGATCACCTGAGCTCACAGGTTCAAGACTAGCCTTAGCTAGAGAGAGATGCCATCTCTAGCAATAGCCAGGTATTGTGGCCGGCGCCTGTAGTCCCAGCTACTCAGGAGGCTGAGGCAAGCGAATTGCTTGAGCCCAAGAGTTAGAAGTTGCTGTGAGCTTTGACACCAGAGTACTCTACTGGGGGCAACAAAGTGGACTCTGTCTCAAAACAAACAAACAAACAAACAAAAAACTCATAACCAGATTTAGTGTAATATTCATAGGAAAAAACAGCTATAATTAATAGTAGACATATAGCAAATTCATATTTTAATTGAAGCACATATTGAAGTATATCAGTTGTGATTTCATCTAATGTTATAATACATAGGTGAAACCAAACCAAACACATAATAAATTGAGGTTGAAAATCCTACTCTGAATAAGATGCACACTAATATGAAATTGCAAAACAAGAATAAAAGAATTAGACATTCAATTCTGTTTACAACGTTGCTGTAGCATTTAAAAGCTTTTCTAGGTCACCTCAGTTGGCTCAACCTGTAATTCTATCACTTTGGTAGGTCAAAGTGGGAGGACTGCTTGTGCTCAGAGTTTTGGGATCATTAGCCAGGCAAAGTGGCTTCTGCCTATAATCCTAGCACATGGTAGGCTGAGTCAGGTGGATTGCTTTAGCTTCAGGAGTTCAAGACCAGCCTGACCAAAAGTGAGATCCCCACCTCTACTACTTGGGAGGCTGAGACAAGAGGGTTGCTTGAGCCCAGGAATTTGAGGTTACTATGAGCTATGTGAGTGTGTGTGGCTGGTTACTGTGAGATATGAGTGTATGTGGCTGGTGCCCTAACCACTGTGCTACGGGTGCTGAGCCAGAAAGTTTTAATGAATAAATATTTGAAAACAGTAAAGATAATTTGTATTATATTATTAATATATTGATATTTTTCCAAAAACTGAAATAGCTGTATTTCACTCTTTAGAAGAAACCAAAAGCCTTACTTTTATATATAAAGAAAGAGGCTGAACTTTGTAAATATGATAAGTCACAATATGTAAATAAGCATTTGGGAAAATTTAAAATATAATTTAGAAACTAAAAGCCTTAGGTTATAATTGGGTTATAGCTTTCATATGAAAGCTATACATTAGTTTCATAGTAGGGCTGAATACATTGGATACTTTTTCTTCCATTCTTGAGATACATTACTAAGAAGAATATGGATGGTGCATCCTACAAGGGTACACGTGAAACTTACTAAATGTAAAATATAAATGTCTTAACACAGTAACTAAGAAAAAGCCAGGAAGGCTATGTTAACCAGTGTGATGAAAATATGTCAATGGTGTATAAAACCAGGGTATGGTGCCACATGATTGCATTAATGTACACAGCTATGATTTAATAATAAATAAAAAAAAATTAAAAAAAGAAACCAAAAGCCTTACTTTTATATATATAAAGTAAGAGGCTAAACTTTGTAAAATATAAGTCACAATATGTAAATAAACATTTGGAAAAAAATAAAATATAATTTAGATGTAGGTTGAGAAAAGTGATGACAATCCTACTGATTTCTTTTTGCCCATAGTAAATTAGAATTTCAAAGTGAGCCTTTTTGCAAATATGGAGTGCCTAAAAATTATCTAATTTACTTCTTACATAAGTTGAAATTCCAGCACATAGTTCTGAATATTTAAATTTAAAATTACAGAACATTTAATACATAACAAAATAGACAGTGAAAACTTATATAGAGAGTAAAATCACCAAGATGGCAGACTAGAAGTCCCAAGTTCATGCGTCCTTCACATGGCATCAAAAATTTGAGAGCCCTTTAATGGAAGAAATGCTTTAATGACAGTCTAGCACAATGGCTCACAGCTGTAATCTCACCTACTTAGAGGGTTAGGTGAGGGGGTCACCTCAGTCCAGCAGTTTGATGCCATTCTAAGCAATATAGTGAGGCCCTGTCTCAAAAAATGTGATTTTTAGCTGGGCATTGTGGCAGGCACCTGTAGTCCCAGCTACTAGGGAGGCTGAAGCAAGAGAATGGCTTAAGCCCAAGAGTTTGAGGTTGCTGTTAGCTGTGGTGCTACAGCACTCTACCAAGGGTGGCATAAGGAGACTCAAAAATAAATAAATAAATAAATAAAAATGTTTATAAGAGCTTTGGGACCCAGAGTACAGACTGTAAAATCCTTCTAATACCCTTAAGAAGGCACATTTAGGCTCGGTGCTTATAGCTCAAGCAGCTAGGTCACCAGTCACATGCCCTGGAGCTGGGGTTTGAATCCAGCCTGGGCCTGCCAAACAACAATGACAACTACACCCAAAAAACAGCTGGGCGTTGGGGCGGGCAACTGTAGTCCCAGCTACTTGGGAGGCAGAGGCAAGAGAATCGCTTAAGCCCAAGAGTTTGAGGTTGCTGTGAGCTGTGATGCCATGGCCCTCTACCCAGGATGAAAGCTTGAGATTCTGTCTCAAAAAAAAAAAAAAAAAAAGAAAAGAAAAAAGAAGGGACATTTGGGGAAGGCAGACGGTCATTCACTTGGCAAACTAGAGGACCTCTAGTCTTGGTTACAGACTGGAGAATGGCCAGCTCAACTTTCTTCCATTGAGAAACCTAAAGTTATTATGTGGGCCTTTCCAACTCCTTTTAGCCGTGATCTGGGAGTGGTCTTAGCCAAGCACAGACCTAGAGGGAGGTCCTCACTCATGATCATGGAGACCGTGGCACATTTGTGAGTGTGTGTTTGCTTATGTATCTATTCGTGTGTTTATGTACATACATACACACAGTAGAATGTGAACTGTTGACCACATCCCCACACTGACCACATTTTCAAGTTGGCTAATATTCACAGACCACAGTTACAGCACATGTTTGTGTAAGTACAGTAGGCGTAGTTGCCTATGCTAACCATCTCTGTATATTACAGTCCCTTAAGGGGTCAATTTAGAGAAGTTTTGCTGTATATGTGTGTGTATATCTGTGTGTGTGTATGTTCATATATACATATATGTGAATAAGTCTTGATAAACATATCCCAAGCCAGAGATAATTATAAAACAACAGTTATTTTGTAATCAGAGAGACATTAATATATCCTCAAGAATACTCTAAACTCCTATGATATAATATAGTTAAGAAATGTAGCTGCCAGGTGTGGTAGCTCATGCCTGTAATCCTAGCACTCTGGGAAGTCAAAGAGGCTGAGCCCAGGAGTTCAAGACCAGCCTGAGCAAAAGCAAAACTTTGTCTCTACTAAAAATTGAAAATCTTGGCAGCACCCATAGTTCAGTGGGTAGGGTGCTGGCCACATACATTGAGGCTGGCAGGTTTAAACCCTGCCTGGGCCAGCTAATAAAACAACAATGACAACTGCAACAACAAAAAATAGCCATTTGTTGAGGTACCTGTAGTACCTGTAGTACCAACTTCGTCAGAGTCTGAGGCAAGAAAATCACTTAAACCCAAGAGTTTGAGGTTGCTGTGAGCTGTGATGCCATAGCACTCCACCCAGGGTGGCAACTGTCTAAAAGAAAAAATTGAATAACGTCTTAGGTATATGGGAGGATATCTGTAGTTTCAACTTCTCAGGATGCTGAAGCAAGACCATCTCTTGAGCCCATGAATTTGAGGTTGCTGTGAGTTATGACACCATGGCACTCTACGTAGAGCAACAGAATGAGAGAAAAAAAAATGCATGGAATAGATACCTTAACTATGTTAAAATGGTAAATTAGAGCATATAACAATTATCATGGTTCATATAAAAACAAAATTTTGAAGTAAAATAACAATAGATTTTCTTTCATTTGTGGAGATTCTTAGTGTTCTGTTAAAATTACTGACTAAACTTTCTGCAGAATCTTATTTGAAACTTTCATAGAATAAAAGCTATGAAGCACACAATAGACAACATCTATTTGTGTTGTTTTTGGAATTTCTCAACCAAGTGCTAATATCACCACTTCACTCACATAACTTGGATATGATGCTAAAGAAAAAAAAATTTTTTTTAGACGCCATTTTATTCTGTTGCCCAGGATAGAGTGCCATAGTATTAGCCTAACTCACAGCTACCTCAAACTCCTGGTTTCAAGCAATCCTCCTGCATCAGCCTCCCAAGTAGCTGGGACTACAGGCAAGCACCACAATGCCTAGATAATTTTTCTATTTTTGGTAGAAACAAGGTCTCACTTGTTTTCTTTTTTTCTTTTTTACCTTTTTTTTTCCCAGGGGAAAGCGCGAATGCAGTCCCCCACTATCACAAACTATGCAGTTGAGTTTCCTACATTTGGGGAAATCGCAGCATCAGCACATCCGGAGTGCAATGGATAAAACTTGCCCTGGGAAAACCACCTTGATGATCATGGTATCTCCCCTGCCAGGTAAGTATACAAGGTCTTAGTTTTGTTCAGGCTGGTCTCTACTCCTGAGCTCCAGCTAGCCTTCTATCTTGGCCTCCCAGAGGGTTAGGATTACAGGCACGAGCCACCACTCCTGGCCTAACTACATATATTTTAAAGCAAAGTTTCCTTGGTCCTAGAGAAAGACATACCTGGATGTTAAAAAAAGGACAAAAAGCCTACTTACCTGGTACAATATTTCAAGAAGGCAGAGATAAAATTTACACTTCTGTTTTGGAGACAGAGTCTCACTCTATCATGCTGAGTAGAGTGCCATGACAACATCATAACTCACAAAAACATCAAACTCTTGGGCACAAGAGTTCTTTTCTTCCTTCCTTTCTTTTTTTTGAAGTTTTTGGCCAGGGCCAGGTTTGAACCCACCATCTCTAGTATATGGGGCTGGTGCCCTACTCCTTTCAGCCACAGGCGCCACTGGCACAAGAGTTCTTTTTGCCTTAGCCTCCCAGTAGCTAGAAAGATAGGCATCTGCCATATTACCCAGCTAGTTTTATAAATTGTTTTCAGTAGAGAAATGGTTTTGATCGCTCATGCTGGTCTCAAACTGGTGAGCTCCAGCAAATCACCCACCTTGGCCTCCTAGAGTGCTGGGATTATAGGTAAGTGGCAAGCCATTTGGCCTTACATACAAAATTTCCTAAATTAAAATCTTTAAGGAAAAAAAAAAAAGAGTAAAATCTCTTTCTTTATATCCAAATTGGAGTGTTCAATCTGGTATTTCTTTCTTTCTTTCTTTTTTTTTTTTTTTTTTTTTTTTTGCAGTTTTTGGCTGGAGCCTGATTTGAACCCATCATCTCCGATATATGGGGCACCCTACTCCTTTGAGCCACAGGTGCCGCCCCCCATTCTGGTATTTCTAATTTGTATTTTCTCTTCCTAAAAACAGGTCTCGGGCCACATTCTTGAACTCATAGCCATAATTTGAGAAGACACAGATTTATGCTAGGTGCCTCTAGCATAGTGGTTACAGTGCCAGCCATATACACCAAAGTTGGTGGGTTCTAACCCGGCCGGGCCCACTAACCAACAATGACAATTGCAAATTTTGGCACCCTCACCTATGCAAGGCAACATTAAAAGCGCCAGCCACCTTAGAAATGACTGGAAACATGAGTAAATTAGATGTGTGATAGGAGTTAATACTCAGAATATATATGTGTATAAATAATACACATATAGACAACTCCCAAAACACAACAGCAAAACCCAAATATCATTATTTAAAAATTGACAAAAAAGTGCACTGACATTTTTCAAAGAAGATATATAAATGGCCAACGGTCATTTGAAGCAATGCGTAAAGTAGTAATTATGGAGAAATGCCAAGAAAAATCACAATGAACTATTACATTATACTCATAATGAACAGTAAAAGTGTTTGTTAAGGATATAGAGAAATTGGAACCTTTTTGGAATTTTGATGAGGAAAAACGTTGCAGACACTATTAAAATGTGTGAAAACTAACATGATGCCTTGGCACTCTATCCAGACTGACACAGTGAGATTCTGTCTCAAAAAAGATAAAACAAAACAAAGAAAAAAAAACAAACAAGAAGAGAAAAAGAGAGAACATGTTCGTAATTATAATGAGTTAACAAGGTATCCCAACAGTAGGAGACAGAGAGAGAGTGATCATAACTCTTCATCTTGTGAGAGGGGAAAAACATAGTTATTATTACAGAATTATGTGTGTCCCGGCGCTTGTAGCTCACTGGCTAGTGCGCCAGCCACATACACCATAGCTGGTGGGTTCAAACCCAGCCTGTGCCTGCTAAACAACAATGACAACTACAACCAAAAAATAGCTGGTAGTTGTGATGGGGCGCCTATAGTCCCAGCTACTTGGGAGGCTGAGGCAAGAGAATCGCTTAAGCCGGAGAGTTGGAGGTAGCTGTGAGCTGTGATACCAGGGTACTACCGAGGTATCACATAGTGAGACTCTGTCTCAAAAACAAAACAAAACAAAACAAAAAACCAAACCTCCCAAACAAAAAACATAGTCGTGTGTAGACCAGCTTACCCAAAGTGACCAATGTACACAGTTTGATTCCCACAGTTCCAGGAATTTGGTATAGCAGGATTGGCCACCATTACCTGAAGTCTTGGTGCCTTGTCAAAATAATTATGAAACATCGTTTGCACATTCTCCTGTGAGATCTGATTTAATTGAAATGCCACCATTTCCCCAACATTTTGTTTCCTTCTTGTCATCTATTAGATATTGTCTTGTCTTTATCATCAAGCTAAGTGTTCTTTGTTAGGTGGTAAGAGTACATTGGCCATCAATTCCTCAAAACACATAACCAAAAAAGTAATTCAATAATATCTTTTTATTCATCAAATACCAAAACAATAGTATTTTGGATAGTAACAAATAATTACATAGGTCAGCGCTTGTAGCTCAGCGGTAGGGCGCCAGCCATATACACCTGGGCTGGCCGGTTCGAACCCTGGTGGGGCCTGCTAAACAACAATGACAACTACAACAAAAAATTAGCAGGCATTGTGGCAGGTGCCTATAGTCCCAGGTACTAGGAAAGGTGAGGCAAGAGACCCGCTGAAGCCTAAGGGTCTGAGGTTGATGTGAGCTGTGATGCCATGTCATTTTACCCAGGGCTACATAGTGAGACCCTGACACACACACACACACACACACACACACACACACACACACTCTACAATTAATTTTACCTACTTCTTTTCTTTTTTGTGGCTACTTTAAATTTGTTATAACACAGGCGATTCACATTTTATTTCTATTGGAGATTGCTTTCTTAGAAGACTGCATCCCTTTTCAAAGCTCAAGCTGTCTTCTGAAAAGACATAATTACAAGAAAATTAAAAAAAAAATCAACCTTTAAAATAATTGTTAATATGTTGTTTCCATTTGTGAAAAACATATTTGCAGTGTGTGTGCCCCACGCATATGAGAGTATACATATGTATGTATATGTATGTCTATATAAGTAAAAT
>CAUYPK010073713.1:0-68377 GCA_963574355.1 Loris lydekkerianus
TTCTTCTTAGCAAAGTATCTCAGGAATGGAAGAAAAAGTATCCAATGTACTCAGCCCTACTATGAAGCTAAATTATAGCTTTCACATGAAGGCTATAACCCAACTATAGCACAAGACTATGGGGAAAGGGCCGAGGAAGGGAAGGGAGGGGGGAGGTTAGGGTGGAGGGAGGGTAATGGATGAGGCCACATCTATGGTGCATCTTAGAATGGGTACAGGCGATTGTACTCATGTACACAGCTATGATTTAACAATAAAAAAATAATTAAAAAAAAAAAGTAGTGTATTGGTAGTTAAGTTTTTGGAGAATCAAAAGTTATTCTTGAATTTTTTACTTCATGAGGTACCCCCAATCCCTGCACTGTTCAAGGGCCAACTCTACTTAAATAACATTAGATTTTTAAAAATGTAATCAACATATACGTGGTAATGATATGCACGGATTGCCTTGGAGAGGCAGGCATGGGCACCTTCTTTCATCCTCAGCCATGGCATCCATGGTGTGGCCATTGCTAACACCACTATTTTTCTCCAACAAACAGTATCACCTCCCTTTTGATTCCTCTGATGGATATTTGACTACCATTTTCCTTAAGCTATTGTGATAGTAGAGGCAGCAATTACCGTAGTTACAAAAAATCAGGGTTTGACTTTATTACCTAATCATGATGACAATTATCACTCCTGTTTTCTCTCTGTCCACGCACACACATCTACAAAGCATGTATTTTTATTACCAGAGAGAGAGAGGCCTATAGATTAATTGTATTTACTCCATGATGATAAAGTAATGTCATTGACTTTGATTTTTAAAAAAGCAACAAATTACAGCCCTTATTTTCCTGGATTGTGGTTTTTTTTTTTACCCCCCTTAGGAACTCAAAGCAAAAATGAAGATGGCCAAAATATAACTTTTTGTAAAAGTTATTTTAATACCATTATCTAGTATGGTTTTTGTTCAGAATGAGTTTTGCACCCATTAGCCAAAGCGGGGATCCAAGACTACCAGGGCCTGATGGGGAAAGACTTTGAAACCCTGCCATTTTCTAAATGTCCATGGAGAGAAAACAAAGTCACCTCTTCTTGAGTAAAGTTTTTCTCTTTGAGGAGGCTCCAGGGATACAGAGATAGATCTGGGCTGAGGAACGGACAGATGTTCGTTCTTTTGAATGGTGTCCCCACTCCCCTTCTTTGGGACCTCAGTGCCCTTTTTTGGCTTTGTGGCTCAGTTCCACACAGTACACAGAGGCTTAGCTGTGGGAAAGTGACTTGTGCTGTATGCTGGGTGCCCCCACTGCTTCTGCTGCTGCATTGCTATGTAAACACATCGCTTCTCTGCACTCCTCTCGCCTCTGTAACCTGATAACAACAATTACAAATGCCACCAAACCAACTGCCAAATAAATGTGAGCTTTACCAATACGTCCAGAGACCACTCAATATGAGTAAGTATTACCCTGCAGTGACAGCTCGGTGCCAGAGAACCCAGATCCTTACTCCAGCTTGGCCACTTTGGTCAGCCCTGCCATCCGAGGCAAGCTACTTAAACTTCCTATGTTTCCATCTCCCTGTCTGTGTAAAACGGGTCTAAACAGACTCTGTCCTATAGAGGTTGTTGGAAGGGTGAAATGATGTGTAAAGTGCCTTGGAAAGCACCTGGCCCACAGCGAGCCCTGGAGTAGCGTGGGTTCTTGTCATGTTGGGTATCTCCAGACCAGACTGACACAGGCACTTCTCAAACCAACCAGTTCTGCTGCTCAGACTTCAGGATGCTTAGAGACAACCCCACTGCTTACTGTCCCTGTCCACCCACCACACCCTGGTAGTGGCTATCACCACAGCTGTCAGTGACTTCACTGTGACCTTTTCCAAGAGACTCTTGTCCCTCTAACCCTTTCTGAGTCATCTGGCACTTTTGATATTGCTCCTTGGAGTCATTTTCTCACTTTGATTCTTAAAGTAATATTCTTTACCTACTGAACTTCTCTCCCTATGGATTCGTTTTATGTTTTTTCCTACCTTCCTACCTCCCCCAGTCCTCTGACTTGGCACATAGTAGATGCTCAATAAATGTCCATGAACTCACTTGAGCTGTATTATTGAAGGAGCTCCTCCACTCTGTCCCTTTATATCATATATCATATATATATCCTTGCAGCCCTTCCGGGAATCTCTGCTATGATGAAGCAAACCCTTAAAGTCTTCTGACTTAAAGTCCATCCTCTTCTCCCTTTGTGCTTTGAAATTCTTTAGAGTTGAATCATTTTCAAGATTCTACTTTTAGGGAGAGGTATGGTTTTAAGGTTTACATTTCACTTTATTCAGGAAACAGGAACACTGAAACTAGATACAATTATCCTGAAAATAACTCTTCTTGGAAAGTACAAGATGAATGTTAAGCAGGGAATTATATTTTCTGAGGGATAGAACCCAAGAATATGCATTAAAAAATAATGTTAATTTCTTAAAGGCAGTAAAGGATGATAACAGCTGGATTAGTCTTCCCTGACTCGCCTTTGCTGGACGTCTCAGGTCAGGACCACTTCAGGTGGGCAAATGTGTCTCTATAGATCTCTCCTTCCACACACACACATACACACTTTATGATGTGAACTGTACATAATTTTAAAGAAATTATCCCTTATTTTGGATTATTCCCACCATCACACACTCTTATAATAACCAGGGTAACATCTCTGTTGGGCACAGTGTGGCCCATGGTATTTTTAGAAGCCCAGGAAAATGTTTTAATTTCTTTTAAATCAGAAGGAAAAGTTAATATAATAATCGGGACTATGTAAGAACTAATCCAATCTATATTATATTTGTCTTTATATCACCATAGTTGTATGATTTTTGTTGGATGTTTTTCTTTTTCTTTCTTTTTTTTTTTTTTAAGTGAAGGAAGGGGCCCATAAAGGCAAAAATTCTCATGGCATTTCCAGGAACCAGAAGAGTCATAATGTGGCCCTAGTAATGACAACTGATTTTATTAGTGTTCATGTATTCCCATTAGCTATTTCTGGAATTTTTTTTATATTTTTTATTTATATCTCGTCTAAGACTAGTTTTCTAGTTTGTTCCTATTTACACCCATCCCTCAGAGACTTAATCCATTTCATGGCTTTTGTTTACAGTCTCTGTTATAATGTCTTCCAAGTCTCTCTCCTCTTCTATTCCTGCATTGGAATTCTAATTTTATACTTCTGCCTGCCTGTTGGGCATTTCCATATATGCATCTCAGTACTATTGGCTCAGCCAACACAAACAGTCGAGTTCACTGTCTTCCCCTCCTGTCTGTCAAGAATTCCTGATAATTCCTGATAATTCGTTGCTGAGCTCCTCTCCTCCTCCAGTCCCTAACCTGAGGACCCGGCGGAGCTGCAGGTCCGAAGCCCTCTGCTAGCCCCATGGAGTCCTGCTGCCCATCCGCAGCCCAGTGTCCTCACTGCTCATCTGAGTTCCCCACAGATTTCTGACCGACCTCTCTGCATTCCAGCTTCCTCCTGCAACACAACCCCAACCCTCCCTGAACTGATCTTAGCACTGCTCCTCTGCTCCATAATTCCCCCACTTCAATCCCAACTTCTCACCCCCTCTATAAGGTGCTGCCCAGGAGGTTTCCTCCGTTCTGGCCAACATGTCTTTTGACGCATTAACACCCACCAGAGGTGATGGATGTTTGAGGAGTCTCTCCACTCTCCCATGACCTGGGCTTGCGTCTTTTTTTCCTATTCTTCTACTCATTGATTAATAAATGAGTAATTTGGGGGGGAACGGCTTTGTCCCAGGCACAGACACCTTCAGTGTTTCCCCCATTACCTATTCCAACCCTATACAGTGTTCAAAGCTTAGGTCAAGTCCCCACCCAGGTCCTTCTCTTATCACAATTCTTTTTGCTCTAAAGTTCCAGGACATCTGAAGACATTGCCACAGAATTCAGCACTTAGTTAAATATGTGATGTGAGATTTCCTGGGTCATGTATACTGTACCTGACATCAAGTCTAAATCTGGGCTAGCCTGGCTAACCCACTGATTATTAAAAATAACCGCTACTTGTCAAGTCACCTGCCGCACTGTGATCCAGGTGCTGACTGCACTAGGTACTTTATATCTATGTATGTCCCTGAGATTTACGGTATCTTTACTTTTTTGCACTTGAGAAAACTGAGTATGTAAGTACTTTCTGATGGATGTGTCTATGCTCACACCTGTTCATTTCTCCTCACAATGTCATTGTGTTTGCTTTCTCTTTCCTTTTATATTTTTTAAGGCCTGCTACTCTGTCCTTCCAATCCTCTACACATATACCAGACTCACTAAACTTCTGTAGAATCTCCCAGTAAATGTTTAGCATATATTGGTTATTTGAGCAAGAGTAGTTGTGAGCATTGAGATTCACATGTGGACTCACCCAGCCAGTACCCTTGTCTCTTGAAAAGTCGTGTATTTTGTAGATTAAATAAAACTCAAGATTTTAAAGCACAAATTAATAAATATACAATGAAAACAAAAATTCAGAACATAAAAATAGCATCTCAAAAGGAACACATTACACGTGAAAGTTCATGGCCAGGAAGGCTGGGTTTGCAGTAGTGTTTCGGAGCCTTCTCTGTGTGCTGTGACTGAGCTGCGTTTCTGGAAAGCCTTAACATCAGATTGGGGGGCCTTCACAGATGTTAAAGCCTTAACATCTAGACTGTGAAGAAAATACAATAGCAAATAAAATTAAAATTAATTGTAATATAGCAGTTTTATTTTATAATTTTTTATTTCAACATTTTCAGGGGATGCAAAAGGTTTTGTTACATGGACCATTCATAATGCTTAAGTCAGTGTGATAGGGTGCTCATCACCCAAATAGTGTTCCTTGTACCTTTATGAATGTTTTATGAGCTGAAAATAACTCCTTGAGATATCTGTGGGGGAGCAGGACTGGATGATACAATCTGTAGTAGGACTGTGCCATCTTCTGATTCTAGAGCCTGCCACCCATCTCCTTGCTTGCTGATGGCAGCCTTTCTTTGCCTGACAGCCGTCTTGGGGAGTTGGTCTCCCAGCGTCTGCTCTTGCCTGTATGACATACATGGATGCCTGTCTTCCATGGTTCTTTTCTGGTAACAGAATCCTAAGTTTTAGCTGGGCTCACTACTCCAGTGGCAGAGGCTGCTGGCTAATCATGTCATAAATCCATGTTGTCGGCTTAGGCGTAACTAGATGGCATTTTTTGGCCATTATACGTAACTCTGTGTCCGAGTGGAAGTGATATGTCACTTCTAGGCCTGGCCCTCAAAAACTTCTTATACCGCTCCTCAGGACTCTTTCTCTTTCCACTGCAGATAAGCGAGAAGAAAGTGTTAGAGACGGCAGAAGCACAGGGCAGAAGGAATCCGGATCTCTCTCTCTGTGCTGGGAGAAGAGCCTCCTGCCAGTGGACTTCATATAAGTGAGAAGTATGTTTGTCTCACGTTGAAGCCTTTAAGCAAGTTTGGGTTTACGTGTTCTAATAGCAGTAAGTGCCTTACTAACCCAGATACTATAAGTCAGCGGTTTGCAACCTGTGGGTCACAACCCCTTTGGACTGCATTAAAGGTTCGCGGCATTAAGAAGGTTGAGAACCACCGTCATAAGTGAAATGCCACATTTCTTAGCCCCACCTGTTAAGTAGAACTATATAACTGGCCAATGAGATGTTAGCAGAAATGTTCTGTGTGACTTTGAAGGAAGCTGATTTAGATGGGATGGTCAATATTCTGTCTTCTTTTGCTTCACCTCCTTTATAGTCTAAAACTGAGGTGTAATGTTAGGAATTCCCCTGGCCACTTGAGACCTCTCGGATGGGAACCTTTTGCTCAGATGATGGGACAGAGTGATAGAGGAATCCGGGTCTTTGATCAACTTGAAGCTGTTGAGCCAGTCATGGACCCCTCACCCTACCCACAATGCTTTCGTGTTGAGAAAGCTCCTTCTTGTTGAAGCCGCTATTTCCCACGCAGCTGAACCTCATGTTATAGAGATAACACATTCTTCTCCTAACAATAAGAATGATTATTTTAAGATTTAAATCAAGCAACTTGACCATTCTTTGGTCATTTCAAGAATACTATATAAATGGCATTATACGCAATTGTGTGTTTGAGTGGAAGTGAGTGGAAGTGAGCCCCTTAATGATTTCCAGTTTTTCTTAGAATTGAATTCTAAGGCCCTGCTTGATTTATTGTCTCCTGCTTACCTCACCAACCCCACCCTAATGACACTGGCCTGCCTCTGTTCCTCTGCAGTGACAAGTCATTCTCACCCACAGGACCCTACTGAAGAGGCCACCTTTTCGGAGCGTCTCTCTGACATCATACCTCCAATGGGCTGTCCCAGCTTTTTTCTGTCTCAGCACCCTATTTATTTTTCACATGCACTGATCAAAGTCTCTGATGATCTGGCTGATGTATTTATTCGTTTGTTTCTCACTCTCTCCCCAACCAGAATGTAAGCTTCATGAGGCAAGGACAGTTTTCAGTAGCACACAGTGCCTGAGGCATAGGAAGCCCTCATCAGGTATTTTGTTTGGCAGATGAATGAGCTCACAGACAAGGTCACTGTCAATTGGACAGTAGCCAAAGAAATTTGTCCCAAGTACCAAAGCACTTGGCATACAGTTTGCAATGTTCTCTTGATTACTTTTTATGTGTCTTTAATAGTTTATTAATGCTTTGTACTGTGCGTCTTATTATCAATATTTCCTTTATACAAGTTGATTTTCATTAAACTTTTTGTTTTGAGAAAATTATAGATTCACATGCAGTTATAAGAATAATGAAGAGAGATGTCATGTACCTTTTACCCAGTTTCCCATAAGGTAAAAATTTATAAAACTGTTGTACAGTATGCCAACCAGTATGACATTGTGATAGCCAAAATACACTTCCATCGCCACAAACATCCCTCAATTTATTCTTTCATAGCTTCACTTTTCCCACCCCTTCCCCTGGTCTTCATTCCTGACCGCTGGCAACCACAGATCTTTCTCTATTTTTAGCATTTGGTCATTTCAAGAATACTATATAAAAGGCATAGAGTAAACTTTTTGACTTAGCATAATTCCCTCAAGATTTATCCAGGTTGTTGTGTGTATTGATGGTTTGCTTTTTATTATAGTTAAGTAGAATTCCATCTTATGACTGTACTACAGTTTTCTCGACCATTTACCCACCCATTCAAGGATGTCTGCGTTGTTTCTGGTTTTTAGCTATTACAAATAATAGCTAAATGTTATAAACATTTAAGTGCAGTTTATTGGAAATATTTTCTCCCAATCTGTAGCTTGTCTTTTCATCTTTTTGGCAGGTTTTTTTGCAGAGCAAGGGTTGAGAATTTTGATGAAGTCTAATGTGTCAATTTTTCCTTTTATGAATTATGCTTCGAGTGTCAAGTCTGAGAAATCTTTGACTAACTTTACCTCTCAAAAATGTTTTCCTGTTTTTTCCTAAAAGTTTTAAAGATTCATGTTTTACATTCAAACTTGTGATTTATTTTGAGTTAATTTTAGCTTAAGTGGTGAGGTTGTGGTTGAGGTTCTTATTTATTTTTTTCCTTTTTTGTTTATGGGTATGCTCCAGCACCATTTGTTGAGAAAGGCCATTTTTCCTCTATTGAATTGCTTTTCACCTTTGTCAAAGTCAGTTGTGTGGGTCCTCTGTGCTGTGTTTATCTCTCCACTAACACCACACCGTCTTGATCACTGTAGCTATATTGTAGGCTTTAATATCAGGTAAAATGATACCTTGCCCTAGGTTCTGTGCCTCTCATGTGAATTTAAGAATAAATTTACCTGTGTCTACAAAAAGCCTTACTACATTTTGATAGAATTTGTATTAACCCTATAGATCAATTTAGGGAGAAGTGACATTTTTACTATGTTGAATCTTCCAATCCACGAGCACACTATGTCTCTCTGTTTATTGAGGTCTTCTTTGATTTCTTTCTTTTTTTTTTTTTTTTGCAGTTTTTGGCCGGGGCTGGGTTTGAACCCACCACCTCTGGCATATGGGGCCAGCGTCCTACTCCATTGAACCACAGGCACTGCCCCTTCATTGATTTCTTCATCAGTGTTTGATAATTTTCAACATATATATCCAGACATGTTCGGTTAACTTTATAACTATTTTGTTTTCTTTGGAATAGTTATAAATGGTATTATGTTTTATATTTTGGTTTTTCAAGATTTATTGTTAATATATGGACATGTGATTGATTTTTGTGTATTTGTATCCTTGCTGAACTCACTTATTAGTTGTAGAAGTTTTATTTGAAGATTTTCTGGGATTTTCAATATAGATATTCGTGATATCTTCAAATACAGACAGTTTATTTCTTCCTTTCCAGTGTGCATATATATATTATTTTTATTTTATTTTATTTATTTATTTATTTATTTATTTTACATTTCTTTTTCTTGACTCGTTGAAGTGACTAGAACGTTCAGTATTATATTAAATATTAAGACTAGTGATAGTGGGCACCTTTGCTTTTCTCCCAAGGGAGCAAATTACAGGGACAGCATTAAGTATGATATTAGCTATAGGTTTTTTGTTTGTTTGTTTTGTTTGTGAATGTTCTTTATCAGAGTTGGGATAATTCTCTGCTTTACTTACTGAGAATTTATATCATGACGTGGTGTTGAATTTTGTCAAATGCTGCTTCTGCATTGAAATGATCATATGATTTTGCTTCTGTAGCATGATGATATGATGGATTACATTGATTTATTCCCCTAATGTGAATCAGATTTGTATACCTGGAATAATCCATGCGGTCATAGCATATAATTATTTTTATACATCGTGGGGTTCAATTTGTTCATATTTTGTTAGGGATTCATTATTTATAAGCAAGAGATATAAGTCTGTAGTTTTCTTTTCCTTTTTCTTGTAATATTGTCTTTATCTTGTTTTGGTTATTAAGGTAATACTGGTTTCATAACTACTTTTGGAAATGTTCTCTCCTATTTTCTGGAAGACATTGTTTAGTTTTGATTTTAATTCTTTAAATGGTTTAGTAGAATTCTTCAGTGAAATCATATGGGCCTGGAGATTTCTTTTTCCTATACTTGCTGATTACAAATTCAATATCTTTAATGGTTATAGGACTATTCAGACTCTTTATTTTATCTCAATTGAATTTTGTTAGTTTTGGTTTTCAAGGAATTGGTACATTTCTAAGTTGTCAAATTTAAAATCCTTTTGCTAGGTGCAGGATCTATAGTCATATTCTCTGTTTTGTTCTTGATATTGGTGATTTGTGTATTTTGCCTTTTTTTGTTTGTTTTACTAGAACTTTATTGATTTTATTAATTTTGTAAAAGATCTAGCTTTCTGTAGCATTGATACTTTTTCTATTCTTTTTCTGATTTTGATTTCATTGGTTTCTGCTCTTAATTTGATTATTTCTTTCCTTTTGTTTACCATGAGTTTATTTTGCTCTTTTTTCCCCTAGTTTTTGAGATAGAAACTTAGATTGCCCATTTGAGACTTTTTGTTTTGAGACAGAATCTCAGTATGTTATCCTCATAGAGTACCATGGTGTCACAGCTCACAGCAACCTCAAACTCTTGGGCTTAAGTGATTCTCTTGCCTCAGCCTCCCAAGTAGCTGGGATTACAGGTGCCCGCCACAACACCTGGCTATTTTTTGTGGTTGTAATTGTCATTGTTGTTTGGCAGACCTGGGCTGGGTTTGAACCTGCCAGCCTCGGTATATCTGGCTGGCACCCTACCCAATAAGCTACGGGTGCCGCCCCCATTTGAGACTTATGTATTTCCTAAGGTAAGTATTTAGCGCTATGAATTTTCCTCATAGCACTTTGTTAGCTATCACCTACATATTTGATTTTTTTTTTTTTTTTTTGCAGTTTTTGGCCAGGGCTGGGTTTGAACCTGCCATCTCCAGCATATGGGGCTGGCACCCTACTCCTTTGAGCCACTGGGGTCACCCTTACCTACATATTTCAATATTACATATTTCAATATGTAATATTTTCATTTTCATTCAGTTCTATGTACTTTTAAAATTTTCTTTGAGACTTCTTTCTTGACTTTAAATGCAAGTTGATTTTTGAATTTATAATCTTTGTGGATTTTTTAAAAACCTGGGGCTAATTAGAATGAAGGGAAAATGGAAGAATTAAATTTAGTCACTGTTAAGAATTCATCAAATCAAATATAAGTCATAGTTAATACTAAAATTTTGAATTGAGAGGGAAAATTAGAATTTGAAGATAGACATAAAAAAACGTCCCTGGAAAATGGCAATATCTCTCCCATGAAAGAGTACCTATCATATTTTTTCCTTTGCATTTATTACAAATATTGGATGTTTGTATAAATAAAAAAGTTAATCATTATGCATTCTGAAATCACTGAGCAGAATAGATTTTCCTGACAAAGAAAACTGCACGTATAAGAATAAAAAAATTTCACTTAACGTTTTTTGTTATTTTTTGCTTTTATCTATGTCTGTTTGTTACTTTTATTCTTGAGGGGAAGATTCAGAACTTACATCGTACTTTAAAACAGAGATTAACAGGAAGTGCTCTCAGTTTGCGAGAGGAACAAAGAGTTAAGTGTTGACTTGGTTCCTAATGCAAGGTAATCAGAAGTTCCATGACAGATGCAACTGCAAGTTGACTTCCTTCAAAATTTCTTGAAAAAGCTAGAGTTGATTTGTAGTTCTTAATCAGAATCTCAGAACAACTGACAGCACTTTTGTATAGTGTTATGGGCATCTGTTGCTATTGCCTGTTCAACATACACTTCTGTGATCCCAGGACCCTAGGACTCCCCTGTGACTGTCAGTCCCTGTAGTTTTGATGGGGTCAACTCTTACCCACCTCCACAAGTGGGCATGTGGTCCAAATCTGGCCAATGAAAATTTTAACCATGTTGGTGGTCCAGGAATCAGTGTTAAATGATGAGCTTATCAGAGATAGACTGTCAACCTTGGGTTGCTAGAAGTACTGGAAAAGAGAAACTGTCTTAGGTCGTTAAACTGATAGAAATTAGCCTGAATCTTCTGGTGTACATCTTGTCAAAAAAATAGGGATTAGAGGAAAGAACGTCCTGCCCAGGAAGGAATGAGGACACCAATCCTTAACCACCCCACCCCCACAACTCTTATATTCCCACTCTGCCTTGACCATGTGCTGACTTCTTTGTTCACACCCGAGTGAATAAAGGCCACGTTGCCTCCCACACACACAAAATAGGGATTGTGTGCTTGAGAAGGACGTCAAGAGAGAAGGTGGCAAAGCTGAAGTCTGGAAAATATCCCTGAAGACGTTGCCTGAGAATATGGAACCACTCCTGAACTTTTTTAGAAACATGAATACATTAACCTTATTTGAATTTTATTCCTGAGAATCTTGGATATGCACTTAATTTGTTACTAACTTAATTAGGATATAAATATTTTTATAGCTTCCTTCATGAAATTCTCTGTAATTAGAAGATGGCCATCCCTATCCAGAATGTCACTTATGACCTGTATACATTTACCAGAAAAAATGCAGTTTCCTTTTGCCTATGCAAAATCTAAATTTTTTTTTTTTTATATATACTTTTATAGTTCCCTGAATGTTTTTTTTTTTTTTTTCTTGTTAGAGACAGAGTTCACTCTGTGACCCAGGCTAGAGTATAGTGACCCAATCCTAACTCACTGAAACCTTGAACTCCCAGGCTCAATGAATTCTGCTGCCTCACCTTCCCAAGTAGCTGGGACTACAGGTGCCCACCGTCACACTTGGCTATTTATTTATTTTTAGAGGTGGGGTCTTGCTGTTTTGCCCAGGCTGATCTTCAACTCTTGGCCTCAAGAGTTCTGCCACTTGAGCTTCCCAAAGTACTAAGATTACAGGTGTGAGCTACTGCACCAGCTGAATGTCCTTTATTTGCTTGTCTTGTCTTTGCAATTCACATTAGGTAGTATGTACCCCTGGGCTGGGACCACAATAACTTTATAACACTCAGTGAAGCAGCACTTGCCATAAGAAGCTTAGTCATTATTTCCGATGGCAAGAAAAAACAATCATTCTTCCTATTGTTTTGTGCAGAAACCTTCCTGCGTCTCCACTGGGGGTAATCAGAAGCGAGAGGAAAATGTCTATTTTACAGTTTTCCTATCCCAGGAAGATTTTAGCTCCCGTTGAGACCAGCAGTTTGCCTGAGGAATGCAGGGTAAAGGGATTGGGCACACCACAACTGTCCATTCATGATACTGTGTATAGACCAGGGCGTGACATCAAATCCACAGAAACAGAACAGCACTCTGTGTGAGGAAGAGCCACGCTGGAGCCGACAGGGCTGGGTATGGGTGAGCAGTACACAGTGCAGAGTGCGGGGCTGTCTTGTGCTCATTCAGGTGGTGCCTTTGGCTCATTATGTGCCAGCCTTCCAACAGAGGCCAGTAGGAACAGTTCTACAGAACTAAAGAACTGGAGTCTTTATGACTGTGAATTCATTAGGGAAAAACACTTCCAATGCAAATAATTGAAATGGAAACAAGCTGTGCACTTTGCTGCCTAAATAAAGCCGTTAGCGGGTAGGCCATCCACACCCAATCAAGAGAAGCACTGCCGGGGCTGTGGCCGCTGTTACGGAGAAGGCCCAGGGAGTGGTCCGAGTGGATGGGGCGCCGGGCGGCGCCTGATTTACAGCAGGAGCTCCTCGCTTTTACTCTCTTTGCCACTTCACTGGAACAAGGAGAAAAAGACATTAAGATGAAAGATAATGTGCCACACACACATAAAGATGGAAGAGCAAGGGGGCTGTCCCTCACTGGAAGGTGCACCGTAGGTCGTTCTGCCCTCTCTCCTCTGAAGACACACTCTGCATTGTTTTCACCATCTGTGGCCCATTTGGAGCTCAAGCAACCCAGGCTTTTCTGTGTTATTGCTGAACACAGCCATATGCAGGTGCAGCCTGCCGAAGGGGAAGACTGGTGCATTTTATGATCTCTGCTGAGGAAAGGGTATGGATGTGTCCAGTCCCTGTGCTGTGGGTGCAGTGGTGTCTCCCCAAGCTCTGGTGAAGACCAAACCCCCAATGTGTGGGAATGGGACTTATTTGGAAATAGGGTCACATAGATGTCATCGAGTGAGAGTGAGGTGACACTGACTTAGGGTGGACCTAATCCAATGTGACTGGTGTCCTTATGAGAAGAGGAGAAAAGACAGGGGAGAACACTGTGACAGTAGAGGCAGAGACTGGAGTGATACATCTGCAAGCCCCAAACATCAGGGATGGCAGTGTCACGGAAGCGAAAGGAAAGGCTCACCTAGAACCTGCAGAGAGGCCTCGCCAACCCCTGGGTTTCAGAAGTCCTTTCTGAAACGACTGTTACTTGTATATATATTCATGGGATACGAGTGCAATTTTGCTACGCTGATATATTGCATTGTGGTGCAGCTAGGGCCGTCAAGGGCATCCGTCACTGGAGGATACTGGACTTCTAGCCAGGAGAATTGTGAAAATGCATTTCTGTTGTTTTAAGCCACCCACTTCATAGTGATTTGTGTGGCAACTCTAAGAGGCTACTCTACCCCGCTGAAGAGTCAATGCATGATGTTGCGTGGACAGAAGGGCTGCATTAGAGCTGTCCTGAATGGGCATCACAAGCTGTGTTGTCGTCTACAAAGGAAGTGCAGCTTCCCAGGGACATGCGGCAGGACAGATGTGCCCACCAGCCTGGGAGCACTATGAAGACAGCAGCCAGGCCTTATTCTCCCCTGAATTCCTCCCTCTGTGTCTGAAAGCCAGAAGTGCTCAGTAAATGTCAAAAATCTGAATGCATTAGTGGGAGAACTATTTCAGATGAATGATTAAACTATTTTATGATGTCACGTAACTACATACGATCATCTTCCACGAAGATACAGCTGACAAAGACATCCAATTCAATGCCCTCATTGGAGAAACCCACCATAGGAAACTGAAAGACACAAATTTGCATTTCTTTTCTTTCTTTCTTTTTTTTTTTTTTTTAGAGACTCTGTCTCACTTTGTCGTCCTGGATAGAGTGCTGTAGCATCACAGCTCACAGCAACCGCGAGCTGTTGGGCTTAAGCGATTCTCTTGCCTCAACCTCCTGAATAGCTGGGACTATAGGCACCTACCATAATGCCTGGCTACTTTTTTTTTTTTTTTTTTTTTTTTTTTATAGTTGTTGCAGTTTGATGAGGGCTGGGTTTGAACCTGTCACCCTCACTATATGGGGCCGGCGCCCTACTCACTGAGCCATTCTTTGAGATTAAATTTGGTCCTGGAGGCCCCAAGTGGCAGATGTGACTAGCAACCACTTTTTTTTTTCTTTCGTTCTTTCTTTCTTTTTTTTTTTTTTAATTGAGACAGAGTCTCAAGCTGTTACCCTGGGTAGAGTGCTGTACTGTCATAGCTCACAGCAACCTCAAACTCATGGGCATAAGCAATTCTCAGGTCTCAGCCTCCCAAGTAGCTGGGACTATAGGCGCCCACCATAACGCCTGGCAATTTTTTTTGTTGCAGTTGTCATTGTTGTTTTAGCTGGCCTAGACCAGGTTTGAACCTGCCAGCCTCCGTGTATGTGGCTGGCACAATACCTACTATGTTACAGCGCCATCCTAAAATACGGAATGCTCCACGAATTTGTGTGTTATCCTTGTGCAGGGGCCATGCTAATCTTCTCTGTATCATTCCAATTTTAGTATATGTTTTGCCGAAGCGAGCACCAGTTTTTTTCAATCTTAAAATCCCATTGACACTGTGATGCTGCTGCTCAAATGTGGCCGCCATTTCTTAACTTTTAGGGCAAGATATGTTAATCACCATTTAAAATTGGCCCACCCAAAGTGTTAGCCTGCTGTTTTGTGCATGAGTTTATCTTAAACTCTTTCTGAGTCTCCAGGTGAGGGGTGCAGCCATCGGCAACAACCAATAAATTAAATAATACCAGGTATAAAATCAGCCACATGGGTCTCTTGGAGGTAAATAGAGCACATGGGTATTTCATTTGCTGGAAGGCCAGGATTGCTATGCCTTTTAATGTTGAATGTGAACATGTTTTATAAACCGTAAAGGACTGTAAAGAAGTCAGTTACTATGTTTATTATTTTTCCTAGTTTATATCATTGATTAAATGACAAACTGAAAGACTCGGTAAGTAGCTTTTTCACTTCTCTGAGCTCCAGTTTTCTTAGCCAAATGAGGAAATTATGTTTAATATTCCAAGTTCCCAGCTAAATCTTTTTTTTTTTTTTCTTTGACTTCTGTGATGCAATGACCAGGGGCATATATCCATCTAAATTCCTGAAATGTGGAAATATATTTGATGGCGCTACTGGCATGCAATACTAAATTATTTTGCATAAATTTTTTAAAGTCTGTTTTATATAACATAGAAGAAAAAGAAAAAGGTAAAGTAAGGTGGGAAAGTAGGACATAAGACATATGAGAAACACTTAAGAAACAATCTATTATAATAATTAAAATTCAACTTACCTAGAAAAGAAGGAGGAAGATTCTTATAATCAACATGAATACTTTTGATGCTTATTATTGCAAATTAAATTTTAAAAATGTGGGCAAAGGCTGCTGAGATGCAATTGGAAATTACAGCTACCTTTGAAAATAAACCACAAACTTAATGGTTTTTTTTTTTTTTTTGATGTTTGTTTGTTTGTTTGCTTTGCAGTTTTTGGCCGGGGCTGGGCTTGAACCCGCCACTTTTGGCATATGGGGCAGAGCCCTACTCCTTTGAGTCACAGGCACTGCCCGCATACTTACTTGAAATTTTCATTAAGACAATAGTCATCTCAAAATCAGCATCTATGAAATAGATGATCTAATGTTCTGCCATCTTTCCCTCCATAGATTCCCTTTCCTTCAACAAATTCTATCAGTTCTATCTAAAAAATATAATCAGAACCTGACCACTTCTAATCAACTTCACCAATGCAGCTCCAATCCGGAACACATCTTCTCTCATCTGTCTTCTCATTTCTGTTCTCGTTCCTCCCTTCACTCTATTCTCAATCCAGCTCCTGATCTTGTCACTTTTCTCCTCAAAACCCATTAACAATTTTGCACATCACACAGTAAAAACGCTGAAGTCTAATAATGGTCTGTAAGGGTCTGGGTAGAACATTAGATTTTTGTTTAAAAAATTAACTCTCCGCCTTCCTCCGTGAATAGTGTACTTTTCTACTTTTGTCTCTGGGTTTGACCATGGAATATTAGCTGACATCAAACAACCAGAGGCTTGAAAAGTGTTTTCATAAATGGACTTTCCCTCTTACATTTCTGCCACTCCCGTGAGAAAAAAACTCCCAGGTTAGCCTGCTGGTACCAGAAGGAAGAGAGTCACCCAGAACAAAACTGCTTCATCTGAGCCCAGCTTAGATCAGCCTACCCCAGGAAGGGAAGAGAGATTTGAGGAACAGCTGCTTCGTCTGAGCCCAGCTTAGTCAGATCAGCTCACCCCAAACCAAACTGCAGATGGATGTGAAGCAGCCCAACTGAGATTCACAGAGCTCAGCAGGTAAGCAGTCTAGATCTCGTACTACAGGCATGAGCTAAGTCAATGCTTATTGTTTGCTGCTGAAATTCTGTGATTGTTACTCAGCAGAAACTAACCCATGGAGTCTGTAAGACAGTGATTTTCAGCCGTTGTGCTGTGGGAGTATTTTAGGTGTGCAGCAAATTTTTTTAAAGGTCATTAATTAAATTATTTTTGAAAGAAGTTCAAAGCACAGTAAGTATATTCTTTTTACTTTTTTTTTTTTTTTTTTGATCAACACAATTTAAGTGTGCTGTGGATGTTTAACTAGGTTCAAGTGTGCCATGAAATAAAAAGGGTTGAAAAACACCGTTAGGAGATATGACCCTTCTTAACTATCTGATCATCTACTCATTGATCTCATACATTTTTCTAGGCATTTTGTCCTTTTTGTTGTTTTTTGTACTGTACAGGCCTGCTCCCTCCTCAGTATAACTGCAGTTATCTCTTCTCTCACCTCAGGATACCCAGGGCTTACTCCCTCACCGTCTTCTGGTGTTTGCTCAAAGGTCTTCTAAAAGAGACCTTTTCTAATTCTCCTGTTTAAAATTAACCCCCAACTCCCTTTCCATCTTCTTTCTTTTTTAATACTTATCAATATCTAACACATTCATTTTACCTGTTTTGTTGTCTGTGGGTCCTCAGTCAGAATGTAAGCCAAGATTTCTGTTATGTTCACTCCTCTATCCCCAGTATTAGTGCCCTGTCACATACTAGGTATGCAACGAATTGTCTTTGAATGAATAGAACTTCTGTTCTCCCAAAGTGACAGTCTAAGTTTAAAGTTTATTTGTATCTTTCTTTTCTCTTCACAAGAACAATAAAGTAGAAAGATTTTATAATATTTTAACTCCATCTTCCAGCTTATATACTGTTGTCATCTACTCTGAGGGGGTAGCCCTTTGTTCTCCGCTTTACACAAAGGTTACACAAAGGTCTCCATTCACACATCCCATGGCAAGTAGGCCCTCAGCAGCTTGAGGTTTTTCAAGTTCAGCAGGTGCCCTCAGCTACAAAGTAGACTTTATTACATTTTTACCAACATATTTCAGTTTATCTCCACATTTGCCTACAATTCTTTCTTGCATCTCAGAGCTTACATTTTATATGACTTTACTTCTGCTCAAACTATAACACTAAGAATTTTCTTTAGTGAGGAGCTATTGAGGGTAAATTCTATTAACTTTCCAAGAACTTTATTTTATTTATTTATTTATTTATTTTTTACAAGAGTCATGCTATGCTGCCCAGGCTGGCCTTGAACTCCTCATCCTCTTGCTTGAGCCCCTGGGGAGCTAGGACTATAGGCATACACCACCATGCTCAAATTTATCCTCTTTTTCTTTTTTTTTTTGCAGTTTTTGGCCGGGGCTGGGTTAGAACCTGCCACCTCCGGCATATGGGACCAGTGCCCTACTCCTTTGAGCCACAGGCGCCGCCCCATATCCTCTTTCTTTAAGTATAGTTTCAGTGGGCACAGAACTCTAAGTTGAAAATTATTTTTCTTGGATCTCAAACTCCTTACTTCAAGCAATTCTGCCACCTTTGCTTCCCCAAGTGCTGGGATTACAGCTGCAGATCTGTTCCTGGTCCAGCTGCAGATGAGATTGCAGCCCCAGCCAACCTCTTGATTGTAGGCTTCTGAGAAACCTGAACTGCTGATCCACAGGAACCGTGAAAAGATAAGTATGTGCTGTGTTCAACCTTGAAGTCTGTGGAAGTAAAATTATTTTTCTTTGCACGTTGAAGATATTATACACTGTCTCCCAACTTTTGTTATTATAAAAGAGAAAATTGTTCTTCCTTTGTAGATAATGTATTTCTCTCTAAATGCTTTTAAATATTCTTTTTACTTTGCAGTTCTGAAAATACATTATAATACCCAATTGTGTACATCTTTTTATTTAACCTTCTTGGAATATGTTGAGTTTCCTTGAGGAAAATAAAAAGCCTTAATAATTCTGGAAAATTCTAGACCATTAAAAAAAAATATTGCCTCTTTTCTATTCTAAATTTGTGCAATGTTCTTATTCTTTCCACAATGTCTATTTATCTTCTTTTACATACATTGATCTCCATGTCTCCCTGTGGTATATTTCAGATTTTTCTGGATTTACCTTCCAGTTCAATGATTCTATTCACCTTCTCATTTTTTGACCTAAAATTAAAATTTCAATATGACTGTTGTATTTTTCAATTCTACAACTCTCAATTGCTTACTTTTCAAATCTATTTGTTGTTGTGTTTAAACTAATATCTTATTCATTGCTCCAATTTTCAATTTTTTCTTGTTTTCTTTAAATATATGAAGTGCTACCTAGGATCTGTTTATATCTTTCCCAAATTCATATGTTGAAATCTTAATCCCCCAAATGATGACAGTATTAAGAGGCAGAACATTTGAGAGGTGATTTGGTCCTCATAGAAGAGACTGAAGGGAAATTGTTTGCCCCTTCCACTATCTATGAACGAGAGGATAGGCCCTCATAGACCCCGAATCTGCTGGCACCCTGAGCTTGGACTTCTCGGCCTTTAGAACTGCAAGTAATAAATTTATAAGCCACCTTGCTTATGGTATTTTGTTACCACAGCCCAAACAGAACAAGACATAAAGCATGCTTGTTAACATTTTGTGTTGCATAATTCCTAAATCTGAAATGTTTGTGGGGGTCACTTTTATTCCCTGTTGTTGCTGCTGGCTCTTGTTCATGACATCTTATTTTCTTGTATGTTTTTGTGGTTTTGTCATGAAGTCTAGTCCCTTAAACTTTGTGTGAATTCTTCATGGCCTAGATTAAAGTTTAGGGCTGCCAGAAGGGATTGTGACATTTTTGCCAATTGCTGTCACCCTTGGTAGAGTGCTATGGCGTCACAGCTCACGGCAACCTCCAGCTCTTGGGCTTAGGTGATTCTCTTGCCTCAGCCTCCCAAGTAGCTGGGACTACAGGCGCCTGTGTCACAACGCCCGGCTATTTTTTTGTTGCAGTTTGGCTGGGGCCGGGTTTGAACCCACCACCCTCCGTATATGGGGACAGCGCCCTACTCACTGAGCCACAGGCGCTGCCCTCAGAATGATTCTTAAATTAAGATCTCAAGTTGAAGCTAACTTTGCCATATAAGCAGTAAAAATTAATACTGAAAACTCAGGTGATAACCCAGTTATGATTTAAAGTTCTCAAGAAGACAACTTTTCCACCCTGCCACTCAATGCAAAGGGAGACAGGCAATAAGTTTTCTTCCTGTCTTCTTCAGAGCACGTTTTTTTCCATTCATTCTTGCCCTGAGGGGGTAGCCCTTTGTTCTCTGCTTTACACAAAGGTCTTCATTCACACATCCCATGGCAAGGAGGCCCTCAGTGCTTGAAGTTTTTCAAGTTCAGCAGGTACCCTCAACTTCAGCAATGGCTTATCTTCCAGAGCTCTAGCATTTGCTTAATGCCTGGCTTCTGTTGATTCTGTACTTTATTATAAACCCAGTGATGCTTTTAAAGAGATTAAAAAGTGAATTTATTCTACAATTTTACGGGCTTATTTTCAGTGGTAAGACCAATGGCCAGAAACAAGATTTGTGTTCGTATCTCTCCATCTCTACTTTTGCTTTAACCACCTCAGCCTAAGACACGCAGGTCTCTTGTTAGGAGAGCTTCTGAATTTCCTTGTGCGTGTTCACTCTTCCACTCCTACTATTTAGTTTCCATACAGCAGCCAGAGTGACGTTTTAAACAAGGGCTTGTCAGAGCATGCCATGTCCTAGCTTAAAACTTCCAATTGGGGAGAGTAAGTAGATCTTTGGAGAAAGAAAGTAGAATTGTGGTTTCTTAGGGCTGTAGTGGATGGGTGTTTGTGAGGACAGGGAGAATGAGTGACTGCTAATAGGTATGGGTTTCTTTGGGGGGTGATTAAAATACTCTAAAATCTATTATGGGTATAACTGCACAGCTCTGTGAATATACTAAAAATCATCGAATTACACACTTTAAATCGTTGTAAATTGTATGATATGTGCATTGTCTCTCCATAAACCTGTTATTTCAGCAACAGCAACAACAGCTTCCCGATGGGGAGAGCACTTTCACATGGTGAACTACAGACCTCTGAAAATCTGTTCCTTCCTAAAAATAACATCAGCAAAAATTTTCAAAATTAACTTTTCTAGAACTCTAGAAGTTAACTAAAGGCTTATAACAATGCAAGGAGTATTCATAAAATACAAGGAGTGCTCACTAAAAACCCGAGTTGCATGGCATTTCCACTTGCCTTATTTCCATTCCCCTTTCCACGAGGTCCTCTGGCGCCCTGAAAATCCAGTCTCAGAATCACAGGAGCTGTGACTACCAGCAGCCTACCAGCCACTGGAGGGGACTTGGAGCTCCCCTCAAAAATACCATTACCCCCAAACTATCCACCACTGTGCATACTGTCTGGAAGCTCCCTGGGAAAGCTGCTATTTCAGGCCTTGATCTTTTCTGACCCAGCTTAGTACTTGTCTAGTGCAAACAGCCCCAGCTTCGGAGTGTGTGTAGAGAATAATCAGCAGCAGCTGTTTAACTTCACAGCTGCCTGGTGCAGTGTTAGCAGTTGAGGCAATTGAGAAGCTTGCTAAAAATCTTAAGAGAAAAATATGACACCCTATGGTCATGGCTGAGGAGGTTTAATATTTTTAAGATGAAAATAGTCTCCAAATTCATCTACAGGTTGAACACAATCCCTATCAAAATTGAGGCTGGCCTTTTTGCAGAAATCAAAAAGCTGATCTCATCAGAAAATTCAAATGGAAATACTCTTTTGGCCCAGAATAGCCAAAACAGTCTTGAAAAGTTAGAAGACTCACACTTCTTGATTTCAAAACTTAGTAAAAAGGTGCAATAATCAAAACACTGGTACTGTATCTATGATACAAATAGAGATCAATAGAACAAAGCTGAGAGTCCAGAAAAACAGCTGTATTTGTGGCCAATTGATTTCAAAAAGGGAACCTCCCCACTTCCTCTAACCCCTCACTAGAGTTTAATTGTGTTTTTCCCTCTTGTGGGCATACAGTTGTTCATCTCCTGGTTTCATATTAGTATTGTGTACATTAGATACTTAATTTTCCATTTTAATAGGGAGAATGTGCTTCATCTCCATATAGGTTAATACAAAAGATATAAAGTCTCCATCTTTTTATGGGTACATAGTACTCCCTGGTATACATATACCACAGTTTATTAATCAATCCATTCACTTTTGTGCCTCAAAGAATACCACTAAGAAAGTAAAACAACAAACCACAGAATGAGAGAAAATATTTGCAGATCATAACTATAATAGGGCATTTGTATATATAAAGACCTCTTAAAAACTCTACAATAAATACCACAACCCAATTTTAATAGGAAAAGGATTTGATTTGAATGGACTTTTTTTTTTTTTTTTTTTTTTAGAGAGAGTCTCACTTTGTTGCCCTTGATAGAGTGCCAGGGCATCACAGCTCACAGCAATCTCCAGCTCTTGGGCTTAAGCAATTCTCTTGCCTCAGCCTCCCGAGTAGCTGGGACCACAGTCACCTGCCTGCCACAATGCCCGGCTATTTTTTTATTGCAGTTTGGCGGGGGCCAGGTTTGAACCTGCCACCCTTGGTATGTGGGGCTGGCGCCCTACTCACTGAGCCACAGGCGCCGCCCTTGAATGGATATTTCTCCAGAGATAATGTACAAATGGCCAATAAGCCCAGGAAAAGATGGTCAACATCATTAGTCATTAGAAAATGCAAATGAATATCACAACTCAATTCCTCTTTATACCCTGAGGGATGATGGAAATACAAAGGAGAAACAACAGCAAGTGTTAAGAATATGGAGAAATTGAAACTCACATATTGTTGGTAGGATTGCCAAATGGTGCAGCTACTTTGAAAAACAGTCTGGGTGCTCTCCAAATATGTATATTTGGAGTATATTATATATACTCCTGGGTATATATATCTGAGAGAAATGAAAATATATGTCCACACAAGTTTATACATAAATGTTCACAGTAGCATTAACCAAAAAAGTGGAAACAACCCAAATGTCCAGCAACTGATGAATAAAACATGGTGTATCTATACAGTGAAATACTATAGATGAATCTTGAAAACACCAGCCTAACTGAAGGAAGCCAGCCACGAAAGCCCACATGTTGTGTGGTTCCACTTACATAAAGTGCACAAAGTGTCCAGAACAGGCAAATCTACAGAAACAGAAAGAAAATTTGTGGTTGCCAAGGCCTGGGGAAAAGTAGGAATGGGGTGTGACTGCCTCTGAGTATGGCGGTATTTGGGGAGTGATAAAATGTCCTAGGATTAGTGCCAATGGCCACACAACTCTGAATATGTTAAAAGCCAGGTAGTTAGTCATATACTTTAAAAGGTTGAATTTTGTATGTGAATTATATGTCAATAAATCTCTAAATTTTCCATTGTGATCCTCCTCTTTTTCCTTTCTCTCTGACCTCATGTTGAATATACTGACAAACATATATTGTTGGCCTACTATGTGCTGAGCACTATTTGAGGTATTAACGATATTATCAAATAGACAAAAATCCCTCTCTTGTGGAGATTATCATCTAGCAGGATGATAGGTCATCAATGATAGATAAGTAAATGTTAGAAGGTAAGTGACACAGGAAAAGAGAAAGCAAAGTAAGGGTGACCAGGAGTGCTAGTGTGAGGAAGGGAGCCCAGAGTCTAAGGAGGGGCATCAAAATACCCCCGGGACAGCCTCTCCTTCCCTATGCTTTGGTTATATTCGTCTTCTGACACTTTTCCTAAATATCGTGTCTACTCTTCATCCCCATTATAATGCATGTGACCTTATTTTTATCACTGACCATCACAATTCCAAGTACCTAAAAGAGTGCTTGGGAAATATATAAGGAATGGATAAACAACATCTACACTTCCTTTTAAGAAACACATCATCACCTAAAAGATCTCTCAGAATTTCTGTTTCGCACAGTCTATTTTTCACAGTCACACTTTTAATGTTACATTTAGCATCTGCAACTTCTAATGATTTCACTAATTTATAGGTCATTAAAATGTAAACAACGTAATGTGAGGAGGATCCAGTAAACACTGAACGACTCAAAAGACTGTGCAGAAAGCATCAGACTTAACTTGCAGCTGACAGGCTTTGCGCTTTAGAGCCTTGCGCTCCTGAAGGGACAGGGGAGACAAATCTGGTTGTGTTCAGACTAAAGGAGGAAGGCAGCATGGCTGTCCTTCTCCAGCTGCATGGCTTGTGCAATTCCTTTTCAATGGCATTCATTTCCTTACGCTCTGGGATGCTGAGCAGTATTTTGTCATCACGTTTTCCTCTCACACTGAAAATAAAAGAACAGCTCCCATTAAGACTAGAACTGTTGAGTTGTACAGACATGAAAACAGAGAAAAGTGTTTCTTTCTTATTTGGTAAATATTTTGCTTTCGAGGCATCAGTAACTAATCACAGCTGTTTCCATTAGTTACAAATGGATTCAATCAGGTAAAATTTCAAATGAAACACACAAACCACCAGTGTCATTCCATTATACAGTACAATGGCAGTGTTAAGCTTTGTGAAACGTACATATTAAGTATGCATGTATTCATCAAATCAAACAAAGAAGCTAATGGGTCTCTGATTAGTGTTCTAACTCTATTATGGTGATACTTCCATCTCACCCTGACTCATCTAAATCATGTGAACAAAATGCTGTTAAGTTTGATATAAAATCTATTATGTGCCACTATTCTGGTTCAATAATGAAAATTGAATTCTGGCTAGGATTTCTCTCTTGATAACCAAGGGCAAAAAAGGCTGTTGCTAAGGTGAGGTACCCTTCATTTTAACTTTAATAATTTGTAATTCTTTGTCAAAACAAAAATAAAAACTAACCAAATTCCTGTTTATCCTCATTTAAGATTCATAAAAGATCTTGTTTCCAAAGGGACGGGTACATGGATATTGATGAACAACCGCTAGTTCAAATCTAGAATCAGGTGTTCAGAAAAATAAGCAAATAACAAGTGTGTTTTTATTCGGTATTTTAAAAATAGACTTTGTGACAACTTATAAATTTCTACCTTAACAACACATTGATAAATTGAACCAAGAAAACAATACAACCAAAAATTCATTTCCAAAAACAAAACAATGCCCTTTATTAAGGGGTGGTTTACATTTATACATAATTTTGCTTTTAAAAAAGATGACTGTTGCAATCAGGTATGTAATCGCTTAGATACCTCTAAGTTCTGTCTCTTAAAAATACTTTCTTTTAGAAATCCAATTTAATCATCTCATTCTTTTTTTCAGTAATTTTCTCCAAACAGTGATAGACGTACTCTCTGATGGAGAGAATGAATAAAACTGTTTTTGATTATCCTCAAATCATGTATCTATACTAAAGATTTGGCTCCAAGGAGCCCAGCTCTAATTAGTGAAGTAGGCCCAGTTTAGAAAGTGGCAATGAGGTGGTAACTAACAATTGTAGTAGCCATTATCAAAAATTAACAATTTTAGGTATCTTTGTTTTGGGTTTCTGTGGTTTAGGTGCATCCAAAATTTCTTCATAGTCTGCACTCATTCCCTTTGCCCAGCGACCAACAGTGACCATTCGATCTGAAAAGCAATAGAAAAGTCAGACTATAAGAAAAACAGTAATCAAATGGATCCATGTAGATTGGTATTGGTTCAGGAAGGGAACTAGTTTTGACATGAATAATCACCAGGAGGGAAGACTCCATCACAAGAGGAAAGTGAGCAATTCTATAATTGATTATAACCCTTGATTTCAGAGTACTACACGCAATTTCTCATCCCAATTAGGGAAATGTAGCTACTACTTTGCAATGCACAAATTGATGAGAAAGCTCTTTCATTCTTTCCCAGAGTTCATCATTACAGAGTCAATGAATTCCAAGAGTCTGTAAACAGCAAGACTTATGAAGCATCAGTTTTAAATGCACAAGATTCCACCTGTGAAATTATACAACATCTGCTTGTCAGTCTTGTCATTTAGGAAGTGGCAATACTCCCAGGAGGGAGAATTCAAATTCCACTTCATCATTTCAATCTCATTGCCTACAATGTAGTAAAGACCATCTTCTTCTAGACAAGATTATAAACAAGAATTCTTGGTTTTCAAATTTAAATGCAAGGGGTAGGAAGTAAGAATGGGCACATTTATTAGTGCAGTACTGTGACAGTATGAAATAAAAAGAAGTATGTTTCTCCCTAAGAAGCACTACTGATCTACTGGGTTATCCTTCTGTCTTGCTTTCTTTCAAACAGGTTCACCATCATTATAATGCAGGCAAACTAATGTAATAATAATGGTCTCCACTTACTCAAAAGTCTGCCACAGGTATACTGAACATTTATGAAGTTTCTGATGAACAAGGCTAATATTTCATCAGGAAGAAAGTAACTAGCCAGATTCTGTGTGGAAAACACATTTTTAATATTTTCAGCAGTTTTTGTAATGAACTCTGAATTCTTTAGGTACACACAAAGCAAAACATATATGAGGACAATCAATTGTAAGAATGTTTAAAGTTATTTTCATATTTTTAATTTTCTCCTAGTGAATCAATACTTTTCTATAAGTAACAGAATTGGCACTAATAATGAAATGAATTCATCAGTTAGCAAATATAAATGCTTATGAATAAGATGCTTTATAACATTAGAGTCCTCAAAGGCTATTGGTCACTTTCTTCTAGCTGAGCACAGTCACTAATACTCAGTTACTAATGCTGTGTCTACTGCTGACAAAGAAGTGATTAAGTCATTGTTATTAATAACAAAATGCATCAAAAATACAAAAGTATACTAATCTCTCCCCTTCTAATGGGGAGGCCCAGGGATCTCACCTGAATTCTGACTTTCAGGGCAATCTTTCTTTAAGTGTTTCACAGAGCCACAAAGTTTGCAACCACCACCTATTAAGAGAACAAAGTCACTGAATGCCATTTCACACTTTTAGGTTTTGTTTTAAACATCTCAAAGCACTTCCATGTCTTATTAATCCTCACATCCTTGTCAGAAGTAAAGAAAGCTGGAGCCAGGAACATAGGTAGGTTCCTTTTAATAATTCATTCTCCATTCCTTTTAATCTCAAAGAGCAACAAATTGCTTCTTGCACCTAGCCTTCAATGGAGACGTGGAGAAAAGAGAAGTGGTAGGAAGCCCTTGTCCAAGAGCCCATTGCACAGAAGCCCGGATAGTAAGCAGGGTGAGCCTTGGACCTGTAAACAAAAGTTGTATGCAGATGCAGTTTTCTGAAGAATTTGACTATTCTCAAATAATCAATGACCCTGCCCAAAAAATGCTGTGCTCTACTCAACAGGTCAGATGGGGATAAGCATTTGTAAAGGGAATGCAAATGAGTTTTCAATGCCTTCCACCTGTTGGACAACCTAATCCTAATAAAAATGCCCATCTGCCTAGTTTAAGCAACATTTGAGGATTGTGAATTATAACACATGTGGTTTCTAAAATGGGTCTTTCACTTAATGGTCAAACACATGCTTAATAGTAAAACATCATCATAATCCTGCCTATGATGTTAAACGGCTTAGTGAGAAAAATGACCCAATAGATTCAAATCTGGCTGAATTCTCACATCTATGTCACCTGCTTTCCTCACTGCACTTTTATATCTAGTCATTTTAGTTAACCACCCAAAGCCATTCTGGTCATTTGTCATGTTATGTGACCAGTTTTATAAGCTCAAAACTGAAACGCATCTGTGAGCATCTTCCAGGCCCAGGCCTCTTTATTGTTTTATATGCCACAGAGAAATAGAAAAGGTACTTGAATAATATATTTTAATCCTCATAACAACTCTTCTAAGTAACTACTGTAATTTATCAAATCTAAGACATCATTGATAATAAGATGTGTCATTAATATGCCATTACAAAAGTTTTAGGACGGACCATGTTAGATCCGTTATTTCACTTTCAAGAAACACAGTGAACAGCACCCTTCCTGATTCACTTGTGCAAGTTTCAACTTGCTCAGTTTATCAGCGCTGCTGGGAGGGTTTAATTTAATTCCATTCACGCAGATTTTACATTTCTTGATTTTTGTATATCTCAAAACTTTCATAATGATCCAAGTATTTCACATACTTCTCAAAAAGAAAAAAGCAGTTAATTATGTAGAATCCAACAATGGTAAGATGCATTCTGATTTTGGAGATATTTAGATGTGGAAAAATGTGCATTTTAGAATCAATAAAATACAGTTTTATTATCTCCATTTTACAGGTGAGGAAACTGAGATGAGAGATGTTTAGTAACTTGCCAAAGTCCCACAACTAGTGAGTGGTGGTGACTGACTCCAAAAGCTATGCTTTCTCTCTGGATTTGCCAGGGAAGACCCTAGGACATGACACAAGAGGTGTCTAGAACCTAACAGCCACAGCCATAATATTAACTATTAACTGACAACCTCCTCCTTAAAACTTTAGACAGCATAGATGTTAATGCAGGGAACTAAGACACTAACTGAGCTAAAGATTAAAAAGCTACATGATCCCATGCCAGACAATTAGCTAAGAAAAAAATTCAGAAATAAAACTTACCATAATATTGGGTAGTGTAATACCAGCCCTTCTACCAAAATGGTATGGTGGGCTAAGATTAAATACACAACACTATTTTTAAAATCTTATATTCACTTAGGATATAATCTCTTTGCTTCTGTTATGTCTAAAAGGTGAAATGTATAACATATTCCCACAAACGATGTTGAATTAAACACAGTTTGAAATATATACCTTAGTTTCTTCTGATTTTTCTTAATAATGTATCAAGTTTTATTGCACAAAAAGCCCAGAACATAGACAGCACTTGATAAAAATCATGAAATTCTCAAAGTTTTGCTACTTATTCAAAAATTTATTCAAGAACTGATTAAGGGTGTAAAATTAAATCATGACTCTGCATGCTAACTCTCTGTTTTTGAAATACAAGTGTAACAGCACTCACCATCAGCATAGAGTCCTTTGGGATTATCAGGACAAGATCTAGACAGGTGTCCCATTTCCCCACAAACAAAACATTTTGCAAAAGGAAATTCACCTGTAAGAATCAAAAGTTCCTATTAAGGTGATAATATATACAATAAGTCATATAACTCACATTGTTTTAAAACTCAACAGAGTATTGAGTATTTAAACTTAAAATTGACTCTCACTTTGATTTCAAAATATTAAGTGGCACACTCCTAAAAAATTCTGTCAACATCAACAAAAATACCCACTTGGCTATTTACTGGCTACTTTCTCCACCAACCAAACAAAAAATGAAAGGGCAACATACCAACAGCTGGGTCTACTTTAGCCTTACACTTGGTTATTTCATGCTCTGTGGAGCCACACCGGTAACATATTCCAGTGCCCATGTCTTGATTTTCAAGGGCGGCTGGGCAATCTGCAATTCCATGACCAGGTTTTCTACAATGGAAACATACCTAGGAAAACAAATCATGAGTTGCCATACTGCAAAACTACACCAGTGATTTTATTAATTCTTGTTATAAAAAATACCTTTGGAACATTTCTCATCTTAGTTTTTCTTTTTTGAAATCGCAACATATTATTTGTATAAAAAAAGTATTTCATACATTCTTCAACAATAAGAAATGTCATTTCCAACAAAGAGTCTCAACGCTTTTGAAAACCCTCATTTATTAATCTTTCTATCTCAGGAACAGTGTTAACACAGGACTTTGTAGAAAGCAACTGCTTAAATGAATTGAGTAAATACGGAGTAGTCAATTCCTTAACTGAGATGGCTGCAATAGAAATATGTAGTTTTCTGTAGAAGACAGACAATGGCTGTCAAAATTAAAATTTATGTATAACTATTATGTACCCACAGTTTTTAAACAATTAATATTCGTGCTTTTATATTCATATAATTGAATGAATTTGGGTCAAATGTTTCCATTTAAATTATGATTCAAATCATAACATCTATTTCATAGCAAAATGTATATCCTTAATATACATTCTTTAATATTCAGAGAGGATCCATTTTTAGAATATGTACACAATACTTTTAAAGGACTAATTTATCCTGAGATTAATTATATTTGGCTTCAAAATACAACTGAACAACATACAGTTATGTACATACTACTTAGCGATTTATAGAATTTTTTTTTCTGCAGTGAAGGAAGACATCATCGGTAACCAAAGACGGCAGATATTGGCTGTCAATCTTCTTTACATTCTTCGAGATACCATGTCAGGTTCTGCTCCTTTCTCTCCTTCCACCCATCTTCCCCTCTCTCACTCTATGCTCTCTCTTATCTCCTCCCCCCTTCCTTTCCTCTAATATAAAATAAATTTATACTTTTAGGTCCTAAAAAAAATGGCAGGTAGTTAAATTATTTTATTTAAACAGGAAAAGGGTGGACTCAAAGAAAGAATAAATAAATAGGAAAAAGGTATGTATGTTTCTTAGGTAACAAATTGTTAATCTTTTTTTTTTCTCTTCAGAATAAGCACAAGTTTTTTAAAAAGCAAATTCAATAGGCAAAATAAAACATATTTTACAATTCTAAATTTTTCAGTAAATTTTATATTTAGAATGAGCTGCTCCAAAAAAAGAAATTGCATTTATTCTCCAAATGCAGGAAAAGCTAACTGCTAAAACCTTGATCACCACCATAAGAAGTCATAGCTTCTTGATGAAGTCAAGGTGGTCTCTACTCAGCTGATAGTTTACTGTCTTGACCTTTAAAATTGAATCCTTATCAAATATACATCTCTTGAATTTAATGTAGATGGTATTGTGGAAAGCTGACTGGTAAATTTCTATAGCTTATTTAAGGTATTAGCATTTAAGAATTGATGATTAGTATGAAGTATCAAAAAAAAAGGAAGAAAATAATAAATTGCTGTAGGTCACAACAAGCCATATATTATTTGTAAAGCATACATTTAAACACACACACACCCACCTCAACATCTTTCCCCCTTAATTACAAACATAAAGCTTTTCTTAAGAGGAAACAACAGTAAACTTTTCAAATGGTATGCAATTTAACCATACTCCCTATGTCAACTAAATTACCTTATTAAGTAAAATAAAGTTATTTGACTTAAATGTTTTATAATAACCTTACAATTTAGACAAAACTCTACCTATCCCAATCTCAAAAGAAGAGATGTTTTTTCTATCCAAATTTATCCATACAAAACATTTTCTCAGTATTATCTCATCATAATTATCTTTAAATATAACAATTCATAGAATTAATATTGTATACAGCCAGAAACCACGTTTATGGAGGGTGTCACATTTCAACCTTGCATTGGTGCAAACTATGCAATTTAGTGATCTTAATAAAAAGTGAACGGGTAAGACCTGGCACCAAGTCCTCATTCTTAGGATGTACCCTGCTAGGGGACTTGGAAAATTCACTTAGAGAAGAAAAGAATTATACTACTAAGTATTTCATTTCCTGTGTCTGACACACTTTAAAACTGAGGCTAGGCACTACAGAAATAAACCTGCTGCCTCCAGAATTCCTCTAAGCGCAATCTGGGGATGGAGGGAGCAGTGAATAGGGGGCATCGCAAGAAGTTTTAACTCTGCTACTTCTGCTGTCACTAACTAGGGTGATTCATGTAGTTCTCCTTCCTGAGCCAGTTTTTCATGAATAAAGACAAAGAACATCCTTCGCAAGTAACAGGTACCACACACATTTAATCTGCTATAAATTATCTTCATTATTTTGACATTTTCTTAATGATTATTAGAAACAGGGCTATTAGAAGGCAGAGGTAAAAACACAGGTTTTGACAGACAGGGTTTTTTTTTTAATTTCACCTCTGCTACTAGCTAAGTGGCTTTCAGCAAGTTACTCAACCTGTTTCCATCTGTAATACAGAATAGTGCTATCGTTGTAGTATTGTTGTAAAAATTAACCAGTACATCAAGTGCCTAGCATATACATATATGCTCAAAAAAAAAAAAAAAAAGAAAAAAGAAAAAAGGTACAAGCCCTGAAAAAGATGCTTATATTCCTTCCTTTGGTCTTAGGGTGAAAAAGAAAACAAAAACTCAAACTTTATAAATCTAGGCCCTAAGAGCAATCAGCCTCTGCTAAGCCATACGTAAGTATAAGAACAATAGTTTCTAGCTAATAAAGTAAATAACATGGGCAAAACAATGCTCTCACCATTGCATTTTTCTTTGCTGCTTGTCTTTTTAATCGTCTTCCTTCCCGTCGACTGTCTTTCTTTACAGCAACTGCAATTTCTTCCCTTACTTCCTGAAGGTCTGATGGTATAATCTCCCCATTGTGAACCATCTGTGAGTTCTGTCTTAGGTATTCCATGAATCCATTCACATCTTCATTTAAGTATTCTTTTTTCTTTTTGTTCTTTTTATGTTTTGCTTGGGGTGCATCATTTTTTAGGGACAGCCTATTGGTTCCAACTTGTTTATGCTTTGGTAGGTTTTGGCTTGTTCCCTCACAGGACTGCTTCTTCATGTCCTCCCATGATGTTGCAGACAAGGGTCTCTTACTACGTGTGGTAGTAATGCGTGCCCACCGCGTCATAGCGGGAGCAGATGTACCTCAGCAATCTGTAAGACAAGCATGGCTGGTTAGTCATCATTAAAGAAAAACAACTAAAGATACATGCTATATTGTTGTATCTCACATATGTCCACATGTTAAACTTTCAATTACTGAAATACTTTTTCCTTCATTTAAGTATTTATATACACATCTAATTCTACAATATGCCTCTAACATAAAAAATCTAGTACTTAGCACTTACCAGAGAATCTACCACACCAATTTTTAAGTGTATATAAATACTTGTTTAACATTGGAAAACAATTTGAGAAATTAATTATTTTGTAAAATATAAATCACATAGTAACACAGTGAATGAAATTATTTTTTCCAAATTCTGCAGTTTTCCTGGTTGTTTATTTTCCTATCTCTAAGTCCCAGGGCTACTTTTCCCAGTCTTCTTGATTAGCCTGCCATTTCAGTGCAACAATTTGCATAGCAGATTAGCAAATATGCAGAAACCTTGTCCTTTAATGTCATGTTTGTCTTTATAACTCTTCCCAGCAGATTTATAAGTAAAACATGTATAAGTCTCGACAGTCACATGTGGTACTAGGTCTTCCTCTCTTACTAATCAGGGTATAAGCTACTTCCAGTGATATCAAATCATCTTCAATTCCATTTAAATAATGATTCAAATAATAAAATATATTTCTAACAAAAAAGTATCTTATTTTATACCCCTAATAAATATTCTTTAATATTCAGAAATAGGTTCCTATATATATGAGAAGTAATTTATTCTAAGATGAATTATTTGGCTCCAATATGAGTGTTCACTGATTTGGTTACTGTAGGGACAAGACTACTTTATTTTTAAATACTAATCCACCTGACCAACTCTGAGTCTGGGAATGCCTCCAAAACGTCTAGTTGATATATTACTCTTTATGTAAGAAAAACTATTCATTATAACTTTCACCATTCCTCCAAAACAATCCTTGATGCTGATGCATTGTGATGCCAGCAACATTTTCACAACCACCTACATATTCCTCCAGAGTATGTATGGTTTCTCCCAGATATGAGCCTGGGTCTGAGAGTTGTGGTGCAGAGATCTACCTGTCCTCTGGCCATGGAAGACCACACTTCTGCCTGTCAGTCTCTCTGACAAATAATCCTACACTGACAGACTGATCTTTGGTTTTCAGCTCTTTCAGCATTTAGGGGTCTCTTTGCACATACAACCCTTTCACAGAACAGTTACATTACATACTACACAGTAATCAGGAGGGCTTTTTCCTGAAATAAGTGAGAACATCCGTCACGGTCAAAGATTAGCCGATTATGGTCAGGTACTGTATAACAATGTTTAGGTCAATGCTGGGCCACATATATGCCATTTGATTACAGTTAGCTTTTTTTTTTTTTGCAATTTTGGCCAGGGCTGGGTTTGAATCCGCCACCTCCGGCATATGGGACCAGTGCCCTACTCTTTTGAGCCACAGGCGCCGCCCCCATTTGATTACAATACAGCTGAAAAATTCCTATCACCTAGTAATGTGCCTGTCAAACCAGAGTGACACCATTCCTCACATGGTCATAGTGATGCTAGTATAAACAAACTTACTGTGCTGTTAGTCATATACAGTTTTGTACATTACACATACTTAATAATGAGTATGTTACTGGTTTATGTATTTACCGCTGGTTTATGCATTTACTCTACACTTTTTATCACTATTTTCGAGGGGACACCTTCTACTTAAAAAAAAAAGAAAAAAGTTCACTGTAAAACAGCCACAAAAGGTCCTTCGAAAGGTATTACAGGAGGCTGTTAAAATAGGTGATGACAGCTCCCTGCGCGCTTATTGCCCCTGAAGACCTTCCTGTGGGACAAGAAGTAGGGGAGGAAGACAGTGATACTGATGATCATGACCCTGTGAAGGTCTTATGCTAAAGGGTGGGTTTTGGTCTTAGTTTTGTTTTTGTTTGTTTGCAGTTTTTGGCTGGGGCTGGGTTTGAACCCACCACCTCCAGTATAAGGGGCCGGCACCCTACTCCTTTGAGCCACAGGTACTGCCCTTAGGTCTTTTTCTTTTTATTATTATTATTTTCTCAGAGGCAGAGTCTCACTTTATTGCCCTCAGTAGAGTGCTGTGGCATCACAGCTCACAGCAACCTCCAATTCCTGAGCTTAGGTGATTTTCTTGCCTCAGCCTCCCGAGTAGCTGGAACTACAGGCGTCTGCCACAATGCCCAGCTATTTTTTTGTTGCAGTTTGGCCAGGGCCAGGTTCGAACCTGCCACCCTTGGTATATGGGGCCAGTGCCCTACCCAATGAGCAACAGGTGCCACCCATTGGGCTTAGTTTTTAATAAAAAAGTTCAAGAAATAAAAAAAAGTTTTTAAAGATTTAAATTTAAAAACAGAAAAAAGCTATAAAATAAGACATAATGAAAGAAAATATTTTTGTACAACTGTACAATGTGTTTGTTATAAGCTGTTATTACAAAAGTCAAAACTTTTTAAAAATATAAGTTTATAAAGTAAAAATGTAACAGTAAATTAAGTGAATTATTATTAAACAATGTTTAAAAATAAATGTCATGTAGCCTAAGTGTATAGTGTTTATAAAATCCGTAGTAGTATATAGTGATGCCCTACTAGACCTTTACATTCACTCACCACTCACTGACTCATCCAGAGCAACTTTCAGTCTTCCAAGCTCTGGGCCTCATGAGTGCCCTGTAGAGGTATACCTTTTTTTTTTTTTTTTAAGATAGCTCAGGCCAGGTTTGAACTCTCCAGCCTTGGTGCACATGGCAGGCACTGATCCCAACGGTTGGTCTGATTAAATCAAGATCCAAAGAAGTTTCACATATCGCCTTTGTTTGGGTCTCTTAAGTTTCCCTCCCGACCTCCTTTCCATTCCCTCTCCCCCCCTTTCCTTTCCTTGCTGGATCTCACTCTGTTGCTCAGGCTGGAGTACAGTGGCATTATCATAGCTCAGAGCAACCTCAAACTCCGGGGCTCAACTGATCCTTCTGCCTTGGCCTTCCAAAGTGGTAGGATTAGAGGTGTGAGCCACCACACTTGGCCTTCTTTATTCTTTGTATTTCTCTAGTCTCTATATATTTCCTCTTTTAATTTTTCTTCTAATTTACTTGTTCCAGAAATTAGCTTGCTTAATTTAGAGAATTTTAGCGTGGGAGAGTAAAAAATACATATTCTAAGACCTCATGTGAGACTCACTGGATCAGAATTTTCACCCCTGAGGCCCAGAAATACGGATTTTTTTGTCTTCCACTGAGGAACACTCCAGCTAATCTGTATGTCCTCCTGGGGTCCCAACCAGTCTGACATTTCTTTAGTTAATATCCTCACTTTTCCAGATATGAAAAATGAAGCTCAACACTATTAAGCAATACAAAAGACGAAAGAAAGAACTGGAACTTAGCATGGGTTCTAGTCTCTACTTTGTCATTATATTGCTGCCAGGCTAGACCGCTTCTTGTGTCACTTATAGTTCTCTGATTGCCAGTAACAGAAAGCAATTTAGGCTAATTTATGTAAACAAGAAGTTTATTGGAGGGATATGAAGGAGCTTTTAGAATTGAAGAAGACAGTCTCTGAAGAAACAAGAGACGCGGGAGCTGGATAGCTGGAACTCACAAGCCCAGCTGAGGACCCAAAATCGAGGTGTACTTTTAAAAAATATTATGTACTTTATTTTTACTGTACTTATCCTATGTTTACGTATACAAATACTTCCTGCTGTGAGACAATTGCCTACAGTATTCACGCTGTACAGAATTGCAGCCTAGAAGCAATATGCAGGCTATAATATCTAGGTTTGTGTCAGCACATGCTACGATGTCCGCACAACGAAATCGCCTAATGCATTTCGCAGATCTATCCCCATTGTTAAGCAAGGCATGACTGCATTAAACCGTCACCTTTCGCATTCATTCCTGCGCAGGCACCCTTAAACCCTCAGCTACTGGCATCAGAAATGTCCCTTCGACACAGGCTTAAGGGTGAACCCAAAGACCGATGTGAGTTGCTGCACGCCGCTTAACACGCCTACTCTTGTCACCGAAGATCTTGTCACAGTGGGAACAGGGGCTGTTTAAAAGGAAGTGGATTACCCTTCCCCTGAGCCTATGGGAAGGGGCAGACTGTTGGCATCAAGTGAGTCAGGTGGGGGACCCGGTGGTCCACCGCACCACGGCCTCCAGTGAGGACGGACGCGCAGTTGCCAGCGCCCCACACTGAGGGCGGTCTCCGCCCTGGACCCTACGGACAGGCCAGGCAGCCCGCGCTCCAGCCCCACCTGGCGCTGGGGGCTCTCGGGGACCGGCAGCCAGCCGCTCCGACCTCCCACGCCTCCCACACCAGGCCCGCCGGGCCAAAGGAAACGAACGAAGGAAGCCTACGGCACGCGGGGAACTAAGAGGTTTCCTCCTGCCGCGCGGTGCGGGGTGTTTCTTACCGCGCACGGATCCTCCAGAGCAGCTGAGTTTGCGAGCCAGAGAAGCCCGCCCCGCGGCGGCGGCGTCTGCGTGCGAGACCGGAAGCGCATAGTCCTGAGGCGCGTCACTTCCGGCGGTCCGAAGCCCGGGTGGCGCGAGGCGGCGGCGCAGACCGGTCCAGGCGTCTTCAGGGTGGGTAAACGTGGCTGAGGATAAGTTTGTGAAGCGCCTGTTATTTCAAGGGCGTTGTGCTGGACGCCGAGGACACAAAGATGAAGAGCGTTTGGTGCTGTCTGTGAACTCAGATCTTAGCCGGCGAGATAGACGAGAGGATCGGTGAGAGGGGATGTCGGACGGAAAGGCTTTGAGAAGGTGACCGCTGAATAAGAAATCAAAAATCTGGTGAAACCGTCGGCATAAGGGAGTTAGGGACGTTTCAAGCAGATGTAAAGGTGCAGCTGGAGTGGGTCATTATGGTAGAAGTCTGAAAAAAGACATTTGGGGGCTCTCGGGTGGAAGGCGATGCCCCAAGGTCCTCCTGCCCCAATGCTACATTCAGTTGAATATCACACACTTTGTAGACAGAAAAAGTTCAAGAGGAACGCGTTAGACCCCAGCCCCTTCCAAACGGATACAACGTACCAGTTGTGCCTGGTGAAAAAGAGCATTATCACATCCACTCTGTTCATTAGTACCGCTAATCCCATTATCATGCGCAGTCCATTTTACCTTTCAGTGTTTGTCCATTTCCTTTTATTTCTCCTGCCACCTCTCTTATCTGAGCTGTCATCATATCTCACCTTACTGCTACTGGTTTAGCTTCCACTCCTTCAAATCCATTTTCCGTACCATAGCCAAGGGTACTTTTGGAAAAGTAAATCAGATTGCCAAATCACATTGTTTCTTTACTGCTTTAAACTCTTCATCGTTTCTCATTGTTTTTAGGATGAAGTTCAAACTCCTTAACACGGTGTTAAGTCCCTGACTGCTTCACTAGCCTCACCTTGCACAGTCTCCCTTTCTTCTTAAAGTTGCGTGCATGTGGTTATTCGCTTTCTCAAAAGCCACAGGTACCTGGCTGTCGCCAAAGATATGCTGATCTCTTGCTATCATCTGAAGAGTTGCTGATCTCTTTGGATGGTACTCCTTTTCTCCTTCCAAATACTTTCTACTCGCTCTTCAAGGCTTTCTCAAGTAAACTCCTCTCATACTAGACCAGTCCTGTAGTTGTGTGTTCATGGAAGTTTATACATCTTTATGGCACTTTCCAAATTTGTAATTGCATAATGAATTGTGTAATAAGTTGTTCGTTGTATCCCTGTTGCCTCTAATACATGGTTGGTGCTCACTTGTTAACTGAATAAAGAATAAATTCTTTGCACTGTTTGTTTAAAGTAAACTAGAAAGTGGCCCAATTTTCATTAAGAGGAAAGAGTGAAGTCATTGTAGGAATTTTGGAATTTGGCACGATAAATAACAAATATCCTAGGTCACATGTTGGGGAAAGTTTTAAAAGACAAGTCTTCTGGCTCTTGAAGATAGGGAACTACTTAAAGGATGTTTGGTAGAGTTCCTCTTACCATAGGTCTCTCAACCATCTGGCTTCAGGTTACATTTCATAAAGAGATTTTTTTTTTTTATCTTTAAAGAGGTATATGCCAGGTACTTGCACTTAACATATACCACTAGAGGGCGCATTGAACTATAACTTGTTTTGTTAGTATTACGCTGAATTTTAAACTGTAGCCTACCAGGGGTCCTCAAACTTTTTAAACGGGGGGCCAGTTCACTGTCCCTCAGACCGTTGGAGGGCTGGACTATAGTTTAAAAAAAAAAAAAAGCTATGAACAAATTCCTATGCACACTGCACATATCTTATTTTGAACTAAAACAAAACGGGAACAAATACGATCACACCGTGACCTGTGGCCCGCGGGCGGTAGTTTGAGGATCCCTGCTCCTGGAAATGAAGGAATATCTCAATTTGTTTTTGTGGAGGGTATCAAATAAAGATTACTAGTTGAATAAATAGGTCATAGAAGAAATCCTTTGGGGGGGGTTCAGAAGAAAGTGTAGCTAACTTCACTGAACATTTTATAGATGACAGGCACTATGTTTAATGCTTTACATTCATTACCTAATTAGGTAGGCACCATTATTTTCTCCATTTTCAATGAAGAAACAAGTTCAGAGAGTTGAAATCCTTTATCATCTATAAGAGATGGATCCAGGATTGGAAACAAGATCTCAATCCAAAGGCTGTGTACTTTTAAATACTGCAGAGGATTGTTTGTCTGCTTGCTCCACGTTAGAACATTTTTACTAAGTTCTTGCCCATGTGAGTTTTTTTAAAGACTGTTTCAAGGGATTATCTTTTTATTCAGTTTTACCATTTACTTAATTGAAATACTGTTTGTTGTTTTCACAACAGCATTATCAGCAAGGTAAATGTTAAGGAAGAAGCAAGGTTTTGTTTTTTTTTTAATTTCAGATTAATATAAGGGTACAACTGATTAAGTTACATTGTTTGCATTTACTATGTAAAGTCCAAGTTATAGTTGAGTCCCTCACCCAGGAGGTATGCCATATACCCTTACTTTGTGCCCACTAGGTGAAAGTTTACCAATCCTTCTCCCTTCTCTACTGCCTCCTCGCTTCCCCCAAATTGTGTTTAATTTAGTTTTTCTCTTGTGTGGGCATATAGTTGTTCATCTGTTAATTTCATACTAGTTTTAAATACATTGGATACTTGCTTTTTCGTTTTTGTGATACTTTACTAAGAAGAATGTTCTTCAACACCATCCAGGTTAATACAAAAGATGTAAAGTCTCCATCTTTTTTTATGGCTCAAAGTATTCCAGGGTTTACATATGCCACAGTTTATTAATCCATTCATGGGTTGAGGATGAGCACTTAGGTTGGTTCCACATCTTGGCAACTGTGAATTGAGCTGTGTAGATACCACGTAACAGAATTGTAGAATCAAATGGAAGGTCTACTTTTTAGTTCTTTGAGGATTCTCTATACTTCTTTCCATAGAGATTATTTTAGTTTGCAATCTCACCTTTAGTTTGCAGGATTTTGTTGAAGATTTTTTATGAAGGGCTGGTACCTTATTTAAAAAAAAAAATTGTGAAGTATTGCATATACCAAAAAGGATATAAAGCATATGAAGTAATTATGAAACACATATTCATGTAAACATTATCCAGTTTAAGAAACTGACCATTACCAGATATTCCTTTTTAGTTATATTAATGTGATTTTTTTTTTGCATAGTCAATGTATTTTTATGTTTCAAACAAAATAGTTTTTATTTTGATATAAGCTTTCTTCATACTATCTCTCATCCTAATGATTTTGGACAAAAATGTACAAAACAACTATCTGAGAACTCTAAAGAGTAAATAAAAAACAACTGTGGAGGGGAGTCAGAATTAGAGAAGCATTTAGCACATGGGTGAAAGTCCCTTTGTGTTTGTGTGGTGGGGTCTTTGCCTGGAGGATAGGCCATCATCATAGAGTGGTGCAGGATGAATAGTTAAAACTATTAATAGAAAGCCCACCACCCTTGATCTGCCTGGAAGAACCAGGAAACTAGAAAGAGAATGGGGAATTCTGGAGTTCAGAGAGTCACAAAGGTGATTCCTGTTATGTCAGTATATGAATTCCACACAAGTCTCAAGCTGGCCCCTGAGCCACACATGCACAAGACAAATTTGAGGCTTAAAGAAATGAACTGAAATTTGAATTGCCACTCACAAAAAGTGAGACAAAGCCCATGATCTATGCCATACACACTGCTTTCTCATTAGTCACTTTTTAGGTAGTCATCTCTGTTATCAGATTGAAAACAATATAGGCTAGGTGCGGTGGCTTACATCTGTAATCCAGGCATTTTGTGAGGCTGAAGTGGGAGGGTTGCCTGAGCTTAGAAGTTCGAGACCAACCTGAAGCAAAGCAAGACCCTCGTCTCCACTAAAAATAGAAAAATTAGCCAGTCGTTGTGGCAGGCACCTGTAGTCCCACCTATTCAGAAGTTCGAGACAAGAGGATCTCTTGAGCCCAACAGTTTGAGGTTGCTGTGAGTTATGATGCCACAGCACTCAATCCAAGATGACTGAGACTGTCTCAAAAATAAATAAACCAAAACCCCAGAATATATATAGGCTTCAGTGCTATTTATATTTCAGGCACCCTCTGGGAGTCTTGGAACGTATCCCCTGTGGATAACTAAAAATTACTACGTAGGCAATTGTGCCATGAAAGACTCGTCATTTTTCACATACACAAATATACCTGTATCAATTTTCAGGAATTAAATTACTAGCTAAAAAAGAATATGCATTTTAAGTTTTAATAGATATTGATCATTCTCCTTAGAGCTTGGCTTAGTTTATATGCCCAGCAGCAATGTAGTCATATGAGAGCACTCGTTTCCCATGCTTACCCAAAGAGTATACCTTATATACTCGAGTATAAGCTGAGTTTTTTTCGGCACAAAATTTGTGCTGAAAAACTTGAACTTGGCACAAATTTTGTGCTGGGAAAAACTCGGCTTATACTCTAGTATATACGGTATATAACACTCTTGAGTTGTTGCCAAAATGCCACAGGTGAAAATGGTATACTGATACGGTTTAAAGTTTCAATTGTGTTACTATGAGTGAGATCGAGCATCTTTTTTATGTGTTTAGGAGTGATTTTCATTTCCTTTACTATGAACCAACAGTTTATATATCATTTCCCCTTTCCCTGTTGGGTTTCTTTTTTTCCTTATTGATTCTAGGAGCTCTATCTATACAGTCATAATCAAATACTATTTATAAATTTTAGATTAGGAATAGAAGGAATACAGAGCCCTTTTTATACTTCTGGCCTATAACTTAAGGTACTGCATTGCCTGTCTCCCCTGCTGGACTGTAATCACCAGTGCATCAGAATGATACGGACTGTGTTACAGGACTGATACATAGAAGACTTGGCATTTTTATTGAATGACTAGAAGAAGAAAAGTAGGTGCTTTTATATTTCACAAATGAGTGAATAGCAAATCAGAATGCTTTAAAACCAGTTGTCTGGTGTGGTTTAAAACAGTAGCAACCACCAGAAGAATAAAGAAAAAAACAGAATAGCGGGTAGTCCATTCTCATATTCATTAATAAGTCTCAGAATAGTTTTAGCCAAAATAGTTTGTGAAGTGACTTTTTCTTGCCTTTTATATACATTACACAGACTTTATTGCCTTCTCTTGGCAGACTCATTTGTTAATTAAGATCTATACTGTTAGAAAGCATCATATGTAATACATTCGGGTGCTGCTGGCAGTTTGGTTATTTTATAAACAAACCTTACTTTAGGAATTGACCTGAAGTGGTACAAAAATGATATTAAAAAATACCCCAGAGTATAAATCACAGGAGTTTATGCATCAGGCACTTCAGTTTGGTATTTATTTACTTCAGAACAAAATAAAACTTTAGGGCAGTGGTTCTCAACTGTGTTCCTAATGCCACAGCCCTTTAATAACAGTTCCTGTGGGTCGTGACCCACAGGTTGAGAACCACTGCTCTAGGAATTATATTTTGAAGTTAATTTTAAAACATAACAGTTAATGTTTATTTTTCCAGAAATTATCTAGGTTAATGGTATAGTCTGTTGAGAGGAACTATAAAAAAAAATTAGGAACCTGCAAAGATTGACCTTAATTCTACAAACAGGTTGAAAATTATAATTTCATATATAATATGAAATATAATTTATATATAAATATAATATTAGCAATAATTTATATTGTTATAGGATCATAAGGCTTGGAAATTTATTTTCGCATAGGATTTTTGATTCTTTTATTTACTATACAAATATGTTTCAGCTGGCTTGTATGTGCATTTTAAGGTACCTTATTGATGACTATTTAAATTCTTAATCTATGGATAATAAACATTAATTTGATAAATGAATTAATGAAAAGCTTGTTGAAAAGTCTACCTGTGAGTCAAATACTTGAGTGAATGTTCTCTCTGTTCTTTCTAGCTTATGCTGTGGGAGTCTGGTACAACTCAGGAGATATGAAGGATTAGCTATGTTGACTTTAGTGTATTTGAGAAGATAGGGGTTTGTGTAAGTAAAAGATCAGCTCTTACACTCTCAAGCTCTGTAAAAGTAGACTCTGAAAAAGAAAACTTGGCAAAGAGGATTTTTTTTTTCCTGAAAATTGAACTCCATAAAATAGTACAACAGAGTAATTGCTTAACCCGTGGCCTAGTTGTGGAAGATAGACTAGTGTTGTAAAGATAAATAAGTGTTTGTAAATACAGGAAGGTCTATCTTGTACTACAAGTTTTTACCAAAAAATCCTAAAACTCTATCCACCTAGAAGGTTATTTTCAGAATGTTATTCACCATCTGTATGGAATTTATGAGTAGGGAGCCAACCAGAAGCAGACCAATGAAGATTTCTTATTGTGTAAAGATACTTTTTTTATATTTTATAGAGTACAATTTGTGTTTGTTGTTTAGCTAAAATTCAAAATTTACACTCCTGGGCAGTGTCTGTGGCTCAAACAAGTAGGGCGCTGGCCCAATATCCCGGAGATGGCAGATTCAAACTGAGCCCTGGCCAAAAACTGCAGAATTTACACTCGAAGGGACAAAGGTATTTCATTTTCCTATGAGACAGTGTTTTTCTTTAATTGTAAGTCCCAGAATCCTCAGAGAGGGAAGGTCATTTTCTGATAACCCAGTAAAATCTTTGTCAGTTTGAGCGTTGATAGCATTGATGTGGGTACTAAGATAAGATTTGGCAGTTTATACTTTGTACGTAGAAAGGATGGTATTGAATTCTTTGAGTGCAGAGATTATCTTACTGCCTCTTAGTTCCCCTTAGTATTTTTTTTTTTTTTTTTTTTTTTTTTTTTTACCACATAGCATAAACAAAACAAGAAAAGACAAAATAGAGGGTAAGGATGGATATAGGCTGAGAAAAGGCAAAAAGCAGTGAACACTCTGTTTGCTGCAGAGTAGATGATCCTGGCCTTCTCCCAAGAATGTGAAGCAAGACAATGTATTCATGCGTTTGAGATGGCTTTTTCTGTATGAAAACTCATCGTTAGATCACAGCTCTACTTCATCCAGTTATATTTTCTGTCCAAATTATCATGAGGAGATTTGAAGAAAAAAGCAAGCATAGTATTAATTTTAAATGCTTAGTAGTATACTTCCAAAATATCCTACTATTTTATTATTTGTTTTCTCTTTATCCTCTCTCTTTTAAAATCATCTATTTACCTTTCCTGACTTCTTTTTTGTTATTTAAACATTTTTAACATTCCACTTTAATGGTGTACATTTAACTGTTTTCCCCTTTTATATGTTTGACTATTATAGCTCTTAATACAGTTTTTTAGGTAACTGATTTTAGGGATTAGAATACAGGTCATGACTTTTCAGTCTACTTGGAATCAACATTTTACCACTATAAGTACAATACAGAAACAATCATCTATCGATTATAGCTCCATCCATAGAAAATCTTACCAGAAACTGTTAACCAATTTTTCTTAAACCATAAAATATTACTAGAAAGAATTCATGAGGAAGAGTTTATTGTATTGTATTCCCAATTGTGCATGTTTTCTTCTGGTATTATTTTTCTTCTGTATGAAGAATTTCCTTCAGTGATTCTTTTAAAGCAGGTCTGTTAATGCAGTTTCTTTTTAAAGTTTTCCTTCATCTGAGGTTGTTCGGTGTAATTTTCTTTTTTTTTTATTGTTAAATCATAGCTGTGTACATTAGTGCAATCAAGGGGTACAATATGTTGGTTTCATATACAATCTGAAATATTCTCATCAAACTATTCAATGTAGCCTTCATGGCATTTTCTTAGTTATTGTATGTAGACATTTGTCTTCTGCCTTTAGTAAGTTTCGCCTGTACCCATTCTAAGATGCACCCTAGGTGTGGCCCCACCCATTACCCTCCCTCCACCCTAAGCTCCCCCCCCTTCCCCTCCCTTGGCCCTTTCCCCGTATCTTCTGCTATACTTGGGTTATAGCCTTCATGTGAAAGCTATAAATTAGCTTCATAGTAGGGCTGAGTACATTGGATACTTTTGGGTGTGTTTTTAACGGAGACTTATCTGGGATCCCAGACTTTCAAGGTCCATAAAAAGTGATGCTATGAGCAGGTTAGAAATCAGAACTGTGTTGTCAGCAACTCAAAGATGTTGATTTATGAATAAACATGTGAGCATGTTGATCCAACAGGGGGTGGTTTGAGGCATTAGGGATGGGGGAGAAAGGCAGAACAGTAGACCAGGTAATTACATATAAAATCTAAGTAAAACAAAGCTCCAAAACAATGTACATCATAAGATTTTTCTGAAGATTTATTGAAATAATACAGATGAAGTGTTCCAAGCCTAGTGTGTCCTAAGTACTCAAGAAGTACTGTTTTTTAAGGTATCACTATTTTTATTATCATTACTATATGTATATCAGATAGTCACAGGAGAAAGGCTTATATGTGTTAATAAGACCTGGCGTAAACTTTGTAACATTCATAATTAGGTTAATGGTGACTGTGTCAGGTTAGAGGATTGAACATTCACCCCAAATTTTATAATAATTTGGCTAAAGAGATTATTTTAGAGAAGAAAACAGTTTTTGTTTTTGTTTTTTTTAGAGATAGAACCTCAAGCTGTTGCCCTGGGTGGAACAGCAACTTCCAACTCCTGGGCTCAAGTGAGTCTCCTGTCTCCGCACCTCCTAAGTAGCTGGGACTACAGGCGCCTGGCTACTTTTTGGTTGCAGCCATCGTTGTTGTTTGGCGGGCCCAGGCTGGATTCGAACCTGCCAGCTCAGGTGTAAGTGGCTGGCGCCTTAGCTGCTTGAGCCACAGGCGCCAAGCCACAGATGTGGATTCTTGTATACCACCCTGTCAAAGCCTCTGATGGAAGGAAAAGAATGTGGGCCAGAGTGAAATTTGGGATTTTGTTCTCTGCATTGTCTCTTCCTTAAGGACCTTCAGATTTGGTGGGCAAAGCAGAGGTTGTCAACATGTTAGGGTATAGAAACATGAACAGCCAAGGCCCAGCATTTACTCATCTCTGTCACCCTTCTGTCTTGCAAGGGGAATTTATAATTGGAGTACAGATGAAGGTGCTCAGCAAATCATGGGATGGAGAGGAAACACGGTCTGAGTGGCAACTATGATTGGTATCTACAAGGGGATCTCTACTGCAAAGCGCACCCTGGACTCTCCATCAGTGGTTCTCAACCTTCCTAATGCCTCCTAGCGCTACGACCCTTTAATACAGTTCCTCATGTTGTGGTGACCCCCAACTATAAAATTATTTTTATTGCTACTTCATTACTGTAATTTTGCTACTGTTATGAATCGTAATATAAACATCTGATATGCAGGATGTGTTTTCATTGTTACAAAGGGGTCGCGACCCACGGGTTGAGAACCGCTGCTCTGTAGGGTGAGATGAGAACCTTGTTGGAGGCCAAGATGAGTCGCCTGAGTCAGGGGTGGTACATCGTTCTTCCTGTGACAGGTAACTGATGAAAGTGGTTAGAATTGTTTGTCTCTGGCTCTTGATTATAAAGGAGGGGGAAAAAACCCTTACCTACTAAATTATGTCATTTGAAGAGTAGGCGCCAGTCACCCTGTAATCCTTCTCTTTTTAGTTCTTCTCAAGAAACTTTAGTTAGCAGCCTCCAAATAGTACATGTTTCTTCTAAGAATTTGAATCGAATTTACTTAGCGGCCAGATCTATAGGGAGTAGAGGATCGTTCTCCTTAAAGTCTGTTAATGACCAGATGTAGGTGTTCCAAGCGGGAGGAAAGAGGCAGAGCCTTAAGCTCATTGGCCTTCCTTTGAAGGAAAAAGTAAAGTTGCTGCCAACTGCCTGGCTGAGACCTGCGAGGCTTGGATGTGGACTTTTTCCTACATGACAAATGAGACTCTTTGCTTATTCAGGCTAAATGTGGCTGTGTGTGTGGTCTTGAACAGGCTGGACTCAGGCCCTAAGAGGGGTCCTGTTGAGGAGAAAGGGTATTGAAGCATTTCTTCTCTCTCTGGAATCTCTCTAGCCCCGTGGAATTTGGGAGCTCCGTTATAGAGATCTCTGGCCTCTGCTAATCCCTCCCAGAGTTCTGCTGGCTCTATTTGCTGGAGGAGAAAGACACCAGGAGAGATGTGCTTGTAAACAGAACCGGATGCTAGCTTTTGGATTGTACTTCAAGCTTCGGCATTGGCTCTCATTTACTTATCAGTCAGTGAAAGGCAGGGGCAGGGGAAGCTGGAGACTTTCAGGGGGAGAACCCCCCGGTGGCTGGCCAAGGTGTGAGGGAAATGGCAATTATGCCTCTGAGATAACCACGTCAGTGGGCACATCCATGTCATGACTGGACGATGAAGATAAGGGAATTTAATTCACACGAGCACTCACTCCCATTCAGGACAACAAAACCGTCTAAGCTCTTTCCCTCCCAAGAGTTTGAAAGTAAAATGAGAAGGAATGTTGACGCGCATTGTGCATCCAGTGTCACCACTGAGGCAGGGCTGCGCGGGGGCCTGGCTGCAGAAGTATCCTGAGGGGTATGCTCAGGCTGGCCTGGGGGAGAGGGCTGGCTTTCAGTTGGTTCCAGGGCAAGTTTCTGGACCAGAGAGGCAGAACTAGAAAGAACAAAATTGAGCAGACATCAAAACCTGTACAATAATAGCATATTTCATCAGCAGCAGATGAAGCGAGCCTGGGAGGAGTGGGCGTTCTGGAGCTAGGAGGACAGGTGCTCTGGCCCAAGTTTGGCAGTGTAGGACTCAGAATGCAAATGGGGAGTGTGTTCCAGGAGGCTCCTTGTCTGGTGGTGCGTGGAGGGTGGCCATGGCTACTTAGAAGCCTGGGCTGGGGACCGTGTGTGTACTTTTCTCTTGTAATCTTCTTGACAAGTGTACAAAGAAGAGGGCATTGAGTGGCGCCTGTTGCTTAACGGAGTAGGGCGCCAGCCCCATATGTCGGAGGTTGCAGGTTCAAACCCAGCCCTGGCCAAAAACTGCAAAAAAAAAGAAGAGGGCATTTATTTTTCTTTTATGATTTGGGAAAACAAGGCTCAGGGAAATGAAAATAACCTACCGGTTACATGGCTAGTAAGTGACAAAGCCAGGATACAAATACAGGTTTTCTGTTACAACTTCCAGGGACTCTTCTGCCCCCCACCCCCCTGGTCCCTATTGTTTATGTGTGTAAACTGTACACCCCTCCTTTGACAGACTGTGCTGTTTCTCAAATAGAGGTGTTTGTATTTCTGTGAATTTATGACGTCCACTTTTCCTAAGCAAATGTCCCTGCCTTTATTGCTTGTGAATCTAGAAGTATGCTTAGTGTCACTGTGGTCCCACACAGTGTGGTGTTAGCAGAGCTGGCCCCTAAGCTGTGGTGACAGCCCCTCTTGTCTCATCATAGCAGGCAGAAAAGTGCAGGTTGCTAAAGCTGAGCTCTTAGCCCCTTTTCCTCCTGGGAAGGCTGATCACCATTTTGCTCTGACAAGCCCAAGGCAGAGAGGTGTTTTCTTTCAGTGCTTATCTTTTGTGATTTCACTGACAGGACTAACTTAGTGACAGAGTCCTTTAGTGAGCTGCAGAAGATGACGCAGCCTCCCTGTCCAGGGTTGAATCACGTTACTTCCCTGGTAAACCTGGTTGCTACTCCTAATCAAGTTTCCATTTTCCCTAAGTATAAAACAACCTCCTGTGCACGCCAAGCCGGATGGGCGCTAATCTTGTGTATTTAGGAAGAAAAGGCCAACTGTGTCTTTTTTGCTCCCTAGTGCATGTTGCTACTTTTCCTCCAGTTTCTTAAGGCTTTTGTTAGTCAAAGACAGTCTGCCAAAGACTAGGGCCAGGTTTTTTTTTAAATTTTAATTGTAGTCAGTTTTCTTGCCAAAGTTTTGCTAGAATGGCCTTAATTGCACTTAACATGGGGCGTGGCTTTTGACAGGCTCTGAGTAACTGGACAGTGTCCAGGTCTCAAAGAATTGCGGAGATCCCAGAGTCCACATGTTCTCTGAACCTCCACTGGTGACTTGTCTTTTGTTATGTGGGATGACTTGATGAGATTGATAATACTAATATTGTCCCTTTCTTCCACAGGCCTGTCACTGCTGTGAAGGATGGTCTTTCGAATTTTCTCTCTATTGCTTCCATAATGTGTCCTTTATTATCATCATCATTATTATTGTTAGACTTTATTTTATTAAAGGGAGTGTAATTTAAAGTCAAGTGATTGAAGGGGGAACGCACGCTACACAATTTACTATCATTTTGTGTCTGTAACCTCTACAGTATTTATGGCATTAATTTCGTGGTGCAACGTGTTGTATACTAGACAGCATGAATGGTGGTGCTTTGACTGAAAAACGTGTCCTATGGTAGCTTTGTCCTCAGGCATAGAGCTAATATGCACACAGATGAAACGAGCAAGTGAGCTTCCGAAACCTCAGGCTCTGACAGGCAGCAGTGGGCAGCTGGCATTCCACGTCTGGACCACATCCACACTGGGCTGCCCATTCGTACCTTCTCTCTGACCCTACTTCAGCGACAACTTGATGGCACCCAATAATTGCAGAGCAGTATTTGTATATAACTGCGGGATAGAGAAATCTTCTAAGAAGTTGTCTTAACCAACTAAAACCTCATTTTCCTGGTTTTCTTCTGTCCAGAGTTGCCTATCCAATGCTTCTGATTTATTTGACCGTTCTATTGAACTAGAGAGCTTAAAAAGCCCACGTGAGAGTCACATTTCAGCAGATTTTCTTAATTAGTCATCTAAAAAGATTCAACTTGTCGCCTCTCAACCACAAGAAGCTTCCTACAGTAGGGCTTTGATCATTTGTGTCAAAATGCAATGCACTCCAAAACAGGTTATCTGTTTTCTAGGCTTGCTGGGATCGCGCTGCACTTGACGTGGGAACTTCTCCCAGTCCACTTTTCCAGATGCTATAATTTAGCTTCGGCGTCAAGGAAAAAAAAAAAAAAAAAGGAAAGAAGAAAAGAAAAAAACAAAAATAACAAAGAAAATCCCTTGTTAGACTCCTAAGCAGAAAGTTGTGGTGGTTGAATTCAATAAAGGGGCTTTGATTTTCTTTTTCATTTTGAACAAAATCCCGGCACCTTTAGTGGACTCTGAAAAGGTGGAATGTGTGTGCTTCTAATTTTAGTCATTTCTTCTTTCTTCTTTGCAAAAAAGGGAACACTGCATATAGCTTTCTAAAAGTTGAACACCTTGGGTTTTTATGTTCCCTGTCATAATAATCTTTTATATCTGCAGGGGACTTTTGGACTTATTCTTGTAATGATTCTTGGATTTTTGATTTGTTGGCTAAAGATACATTTTTGAAATATTTAAAGTTCAAGTGCATTTCCTACCCCCTCCCCCCCCCCAAAAGTTGGAGGAATATTACATATTGTTTTTCGAGTCCTTTTCTTATCTCTGCACAGGTGTGTTTCTTATTTCTACCTCTACTTCATGGGGTGGGTTTGTTCCATGCTTCAGCACAGTGAGTTTCCCCTGAACTGTAGAATTTCTTGGATCTCTTTAAAGAGTCCAAACATACTGGGGAGATAGAGAAGTTAAAGAGAATTTGAAAAAGAATTGAGAATGAGTTGTCTCAGATACTTTCATGCTTTTAGATGGTCATAAAGTTGTTTTCTGTATAGATCGACATTTTCTTCAGTGGCTGTACAAAGTCAAGTTTATTTCTCGCACGGGTCCTCAAACTACGGCCTGCGGGCCACATGCAGCGGTGTGACTGTATTTGTTCCCGTTTTGTTTTTTTACTTCAAAATAAGATATGTACAGTGTGCATAGAAATTTGTTCATAATTTTTTTTTAAGCTGTAGTCCAGCCCTCCAACGGTCTGAGGGACAGTGAACTGGCCCCTTATTTAAAAAGTTTGAGGACCCCTGCTGAGCTCTGAAGAAGCCTCCACTCTGATGAGAATAGAATTCTGTCTCACTAGTTTTCCTTTTTGCATATAGATCTAGATAAATAATACTTAAATGTGTATGTGTGAATATACCTCCAAACACAAAATATTTCCAGGAACTTCCATATTTAAGTGTAATTCTTTCCTGCTGTCACCTTCAGTATAAATGGACATTTATCATTTATCAGAAAGCTGGCCAGTACGGTGGCTCAGGACCATATTCCTGGCATTCTGGGAGGCTGAGGTGGATGGATAGCCTGAGCTGAGAAGTTCAAGACCAGCCTGAGCAAGAGCAAGACCCCATCTCTACTAAAATAGAAAAACTAGCTGGGTGTTGTGGCGGGCGCCTGTAGTCCCAGCTACTTAGCACGCTGAGGTAAGAGGATTCTTTGAGCTCAAGAGTTTGAGGTTGCTGTGAGCTATGATGACACCATGGCACTCTACCCAGGGCAACAGAGTGTGACTCTGTCTCAGGTGAAAAAAATTAAGAAAAATTAAGAAACAGTTAGTTGTAAGTTCTCAAGAGGAGTTAATTGGTCAGGTAGCTTTGGGTAGTTGTCCAGGTATATTTTACAAGGCCCATCTAGTTCTAATTGCTGGGAACACCACAGGTAGGACCAGAAAGAAAACACAGTTTGGAGCAGGGAGATGAGTATCCCTGAGGGTGGGATTTCCTTAGGAAGCAGCAAAGGGCTGTTTTGCTCCTAAAAGGAAGTTGCCCAAATCCATAGTGCATATATGCAGAGGAACTGAGGTGACTTGAGTGCACTGGACTCTTCACCTTCTGATATGTTTATCTTTGCTTATAATAAGCTTGCTAATAATCATAATTATTAGTATAAATGGCACTTTGTCTAGCATGGTCATGAATTTTATCTTCTTTGGCCCTCACAGAACCCTGCCCCATAAGGACCTACCCATTCACCACCATGAGGTTATAAGTAATTTTCATTTTGTAAAGGAGCAAGGTAGTAGTTTAGTGCCCATAAAATATACATAGATAAACACTCCTAGGCTGTGTTTATTTCTAATCCAATATACTAGGTACTTCTTCTCCTAAACTAACTGGGCATTCCCTAGCTTGACTTCATAAAAGGAGACTAACATATTAGATACTCTGATTCTTTCTTGTACCCTGAGTCCCAGATTCCCTGAGGGCTGGCATATGATAGAAGCATTGGAAAGTATGGTAGTCCACAGGTTCTTTGACTTCTGTTCTTTTTGAGCATGCGTTGGACTCTTGACTTTCTTCTAATAAATAGAAAGAAGTTGAAGTAACGGTGTACAACTTTAGAGACTTGATCGCAGAAGATGCTGTGGCTTTCTCCTTGCTCTCTCTCTGATCCCTTACTGTGGGATAAGTTAGCTGCTGTCCTGAGGACTCTTCAGACATCCCTGCATAGCAGCCCACATGATACAGAACTAAGGGCTTCTGCTAGCAGCCAGTGGCGAAACTGAAGCCTCTGGTTGACACTTGGAAATGAATTTTCCAGCCCCAGTCAAGCCTTCAAATGACTATAGCTCTAGCCCATGAATGACTTAACTGCAGTCTCATCAGAGATCTTGAGCTAAAAATACCCAGTCCCACTGCTCTGTGAGTCTCAATGTAATGAAATGAAAAGATAAGAAATGTTTGTTGCCATAAATCCCTAAGTTGGGGGGTGTCCTGTTAGGCAGTAATAGATAACTAATATAGAAAGGGGTGAAGAGGACCTCAGAATGATCCAGGTTTCTGATGTTTCAGATGGTTAATGATAGAGACTCAATGATATGTGCTGTGATTTGTAGATACTGGCTACCTCTTCGTCATTTTCTTTCAACTCAAAGATGGGTACAGTTTTGTGTGTTTCTCAAATTAGACAATCACCTGGGGATCATTTAAACACACAGAATCCAAAGCTTTACCCTGGTCATGAAATGGAACGTCCTAGGATGGGGATTGGGAGCTGACAAGTTTAAACGAACCTCTTAAGATGATTCAGATGCACCAGCCCAAACTCATTGAAGGAATGTCATTTGGGAACCACTGAGCTAGACCTCTTCGCTTTTTCACAATTCAGTTCTAATAGTCAAGGCTTGCTACAGGATTATCCAATCTTCGCCCTCTTTTAGGGACTCATCTTCATGCTTTCTGTGGAAGGGGTGTGCCTTGCAATGATGAACTGTTGTCAGATTTATGGCTCATACTCTCCTGAGAGCTATGTCTGGTGCCTGTGTTGGGACAGGGAGAGGGGACATCAGGAGCCGGGAATGGAGGCAGGTTCCAGCACTAATGTTGAGTCTCCTGTGTGGCATTATTCTTAAAATGTTTATGTGTGTCTCTCCATGTATACAGACTTCAGGAGGCCCCTTTGGAAATGCATCACCCACAGGAGACTAAGTAGCTATAGAGACCGCTCCCAGGCTGAAACTTAATATGTCTTCTGATGAAAAGATGCTGACAGAGTTCTGGCCACAAACAGGGCATATTTTAAATGTCTATTTTTAGTGCTTCCATAATCCTAATTTAAGATTGGTTTGTTGAGCATGCTGACTGTACTCTGGGTGTGGTCTTTGACATATATCATTTGATTGTTGATGCCAAGTATTTCAAAGTTTTATTGTGTTATATGTTTATTTTAAAGGAAAAAGTGCAGGTGGTAGAGGGGATCCGTTTTTCCCAGTTTTTCCCAGGAGTTCTAGTCCGGTAACCTCTTTTGACACTAAGTAACTGCGTGACCTTGGGAAAGTTACTTTTCAGCATTGAGATAAAAGTCTTTTCATTAGAGAAAGGAGAGACCTGGGAAGGTGAGCGTTCCATCCACACAGCTAAATCTCTTAAGCATTATATTAGTTTGCCCAGGCTGTGGTAACAAAATACCACAGTGTCTTAAACAGCAGACATTTGTTTTTTCACAGTTTCAGAGGCTAGAAGTTTAAGATCAAGATGTTGACAGGTTTGGTTTCCCCTGAGGCCTCTCTTCTTGGCTTGCAGACAGCCGTCTGCTGCTGTGTCTACAAATGGACTTTCCGCCGTGCGTGCGTGCGTGTGTGTGTGTGTGTGTGTGTGTGTGTGTGTGTTTGCACCGTAGGACACACAGACTTCCTCTTAAAATGACATCGGGCACATTGAATTAGGGTTCACTCTAACAACCTCTTATAATTGAATTCCTTCTTTAAAGGCTGTGTCACCAAATACAGTAACATTCTGAGGTACTGGGGGCTAAGGCTTCAACATAAGTATTTGGAGGGGATGTGACTCAGCCCATAACAACCATCCAGATTGCCTTTGTGTGTTAGAATTCCATGCGAGGCAATGGCTTGGGGTGGGTGCAGGGCACCGCTTGCAGAGCAGAATAGACAGAGTGAACCTGCTGAAGATACCTGGCCATTTTCCTGCTTTTCTAGAAACAATCTCTGAGAGGATCTCTATTTGTTAGGGAGTCAAAGTCAGAGTTACAGAAGGCTACTAATGATGGTACCTTGGAGGGATACACTTTATTTAACATTAGAGGAAGCCAAGGGTCCAGGGAGAGATTGAGCTACATTTATTACTAGATCTCTTGGTTTATAACCCAGTTCCCTCTACTCGGTGGTGAGTCAGAGGACAGAGATACTCTCTGACCTCACCACTGCCTCACACCAACACCTTGGAGGCACCGATGTGGTATGACATTTTTTCAAGCTCTGAGGAGGGAGGATATAATGGCACTTCATTGGGAATGTGCTAAGAACATTCTAAAAATAGGGATGTCCTCTAATCAAAAGCTTTTTGTCTGAGTGAGGGCTCTTTCAATGCTTTCTTCTTCTTGATCTTTCAAAGAAGGTCAGCTTTGTCACCATGAGCTTCAGGATCAAGGCTAGTATGTAAGTTGGTAGAGTTTTGTTATATTTAAACTGATGAAGAACAGAAACACACAACAGTAGAAGTGATCGATTTATTTCCTTAGTTTAACTCCAGAGTTAGGACTAGAAACGATTCTTGATACCTAATTAAAAAGTGCTAGACCTAGTCCTTTTTCTGAATTAAGTGGTATAAACTTACCAAATATTATATGTTTTTAAAAAACTTTTTTTTTTTTTTTTAAAGACAGAATCTTACCCTGGGTAGAATGCTGTGGCATCATAGCTCACAGCAACCTCAAACTCCTAGGTTCTAGTGATCCTCTTGCCTCAGCCTCCCAAGTAGCTGGGACTATAGGCGCCCGCTACAATGCCTAGCTAGTTATTCTATTTTCATTATGGTGGGGGTGGGGGTCTTGCTCTCACTCAAACTGGTCTAGAACTCCTGAGCTCAGGGGACATACCATCCTCAGCCTCCCAGAATGGTAGGATTACAAGGGTGAGCCACCGTGCCCTGCTAAAGCGAAACTTTTTAAAGATCTATGGGCAAATCAAACAATCCTCTCAAACGTCTGTAGCTACAGTAGAAGACAATATTTTGCATAATTCAACAAACTTCATTATTTCCTGGGAAAGCAATTTAGTCAGCATCACACTGGTGTTCCTAGTTTGTCTTGCTTTCATGGCAAAATAGCACTCCCTGTGGTGAAGGCCCTGAAAGGGAAAGGCTACCAGGCCTTTCCCCAAGTCTGAAGCCCACACGGGTACGTCTCAACATCAGCTACATGCTGTTTATAAAGTGAATTATCTGAATGCAGCAATCGAGATGTCTTTTCATGTACAAGGACAATTTGACATTTTTATTGTACCCCTTCTGTTTATGAGATAGAATCTTCCTACCACAGGCCCATTTTCTATTTCCTAAATGATTGATTCATTCCACAAAAACTTAGAAGAGGCTTCCTGTGCTAGACACGAGGGATATGGCAGTGAACGGTAGTTAACAAATGTATGGTCCCTACTCATGTATAGTCTGAAAAATAGGCTTTCATAGAATAATTTCACTTATTAAAAAATAACTTTTTATTCTATATTCTACCTACCGTATATACTCGAGTATAAGCTGAGTTTTTTCCGGCACAAAATTTGCGCTGAAAAACCCGAACTCGGCACAAATTTTGTGCCGAAAAAAACTCGGCTTATACTCGAGTATATACGGTATATAGTTAAGGTATATAGCATGTTATGAGATAAAGATAAGAAAGATAAGATAGTAAAGCAAATTAACACATCCATCCTCTTACATAGTCAACTTTTCTTTTTCTTTTCTTCTTTTTTTTTTTTTTTTGTGGCACCTGAAATTTACTCATTTAGCGTAACTCCCAAGCACAGTCTGGTTTTATTGAGGGTCGTCCTCCTGCCATACACTGGATCACTAGTCTTGTTCATCCTGCACACCTGCTACTTCTCATCCTCTGACCCACGTCTCCCCATTTCAATTAGTATAACTACAAATTGGGATAAATTCTCCAAAGGAACAAACTGGCTTATAGGGAAAACAGGAGCAGATTATGAAGGACTTTGTTCTAGGCTGGAAGATTTCGCTGGGGGGCTGACTTTTGGCAGAGATGTGAAGGATCGGGAAAGTGAGAAGTAATGTGGCCAAGGCCAGTGGTCCCAGTGGAGTGGCATGAAGTTAAAGCCGTGGATTGGGATGAGATAATTTTGCATTTGTGTCTGTCATTTTTCTTTTTTCAGTGTAACTTTGGGAAAAATTATTTCACTTCCTTGAGCCTCATGTCCTTGTTTATATTGTGACTGAATTTGAATCAAAGCATCTGAGGGACCTCAGAGTCACTGAACTAGATTCATTCATTCACACAAAAAGCCTGACCACTTACCATGTACCAGGCAATGTGATTAGCCCTACAATTCAAAGATGCATTAGCTGGGATCCCTGACCTCGGGAAGCTTAGATCAGGCGCACAGACAAATGTATGAAGCAACCGATTGTGCCCTGTTGTGTCCTGGGGGATACAGATGAGGATGGCATTAGCCCTGATGGGAGGAGAGGAGATGTTTGGAGCACTCCATGGAGAAAAAGATATTTCTTTTTTAACTAGATGAAGTTAGCCTGGGCAGCCAGATGAGTATGAAAAATTCATAGAGATTGAAAATGTTCATTGTGACAACAGTGGGTCATGCTACTGCTCAGTCCCAAGTGTGGACAACCTAGGTCCCTGTGAGGCTCTGCGTGTACCCAGATCTCCAGGGCAGATGTGAAGGGAGATTACGGAAATCCTTGTCCACATCTCCTGGTTCTGTAAGCCTGGGGCAGTGTAGAAACTTTCTATGCTTTTGCTTGGTTGCCTGCCTGTCAGAAAATGCCCTTTTCACAGCAGGGTTCTAGTGACTTAATTATTGGTTATGGGATATTTTTTTAGAAGTTCAGGTCAAGGACGAATTTCTGGTACAAAACTCAAGGCACATAAGTCACATGTGTAGAAGTGAAGTGGAAGGTTTTTTGGTTTGGTTTGGTTTTTGTAGAGAAAGATTTCCAAGGCCTGAATGTGCCTCTGTGGTTGGGTCAGATGGGCAGAAATGATTGTGTACGCCAGAGAGAGAAAAGGGGAGTCTTTGGAGGAGCCATTCTAAAATGACTTTGTTTATCCTCTTAAACTCCTTGGTGTGAATGGGTCATAGTTACCTTGCCAGGGATAGGGTTAGCATTTTTGTGATGTTTTAAAAGCTACCTGAAGGACTGGCAGGAGCAGAAACAACCCAAACTACTTGAGAAAGAGTTGTTGGAAATTGGGTTGCAGTTGTTCTGTCTAATTCTGCTTAGAAACAGATGACACAAACTAACATTATTGATTTAAAAATTTGTTCCCTGCCTATTTCCAAAAAGTCGTAAGAGAAAACACTTGCTTATAACATGGCCATTCAAATACAGGGCAAAGCCAAAACTTCACAAGGTTGGTGCACTGGCATATGTTTTACTTGACCGGGGTAGATGGCTATTGTTATTGTTATTATTGTTTGGGGGCATGAAGATTCTTGGCACGCTAAGCAAAAAAGGAAAATATGATTGCCTAGCAACTTTTATTGAACTATAAAAAAAGACAGGGCAACCTGTTGGGAGATATATGTTTTCTTTGATGCACTTATAATGCAGATTTTTATATTATACACATCGAATAGGGTAATTTACCACAACTTCAGTAAGTCTTCCTCTTGGCAAACTTTCCTTAGGAAGGCAGGGGTTTTTTTGCATGAAGGCATTTTTATATGAGAACATAACTAAGGCAATTCAGGTTTTTTAATTTTCTATTACAATTTGATGCAAGGAAAAATATCAGTGAGTGAGTGGATATTATCTTGTTTAGATCAGTGTTTTAAAACTTGAATGTTCATAAGAACTGCCTGGGGCCCTTGTTAAAATGCAGATGCCAGTCCCCACCACCAAGCAGATCTACGGGATGAAATCCTCTAGGCAAGGGGCCTGGTTATGTATTTAACAAATGCACCGAGTAATTTCTTATGCTCAAACAAGTTTAGGGAACACTGCCATAGATGGTTTTCTAGACTATTTTTTCCTCTCAGCTGGGCTTTGTAGCAGTCATTTTGAGCATAAATTGTGATAAGAGCCTGAGGCAACAACACGGAAAGTGAGGTGTTGGAGCCCAGCAGAGCCAGTTTAATTAGCTGGTTTGGACACTGGAATGTCACTTCCCTGTCTCCAGCTGTGTGTTTCTGGATGCTGCCCAGAAGTTCCTTCCAGGTGTCTTTTCATCTGTTATTCTATTGATCCTTATAACATCTCTATGTAGTGGGTTGAACAAGTATAATAATTATTTTCATTGATTTTAAGATGCACCCCTCCCATAGTTTTACATCCCTAGCATTACCATGCACCTGAGAATTCATGGTGTCTGAACTGGAACATTTTTGTTTGTTTTAGTATTACATTAAAAAAAAAAAAATGGTGCATCGTATATTCCAAAGTATCAAAGATTTGATGAACTGTGGTTGCCTTTTTTGTAGATGAGTCATCAGGGACACTGTAAAGGTGCTGTGAGTGTGTGTAGATTATCACTACTACTACGGGGAACCCAGTCTTAGATTCATCTCTCTGCTCTTGGACTAGTTATCCTGAGTAACCAACTATCCCCAAACTTACTGGCTTAAAACAGCATTGAACATGTATTACCTCATGGAATTTCTTGAAATCAGGAATGAGGGTGTGGCATAGATGGGGGATTCTGAGTGAGGCTCTCTCATGAGCTCAGCTGGGGCTGGAAGTTTCCCTTGCAGGCCGATTCGCTTACAGGGCTGGCAAGTTGGTGCTGGAGTCGGCTGGGAGGCCTCAGCTCATCCCCATGGGGGCTTCTCCTCAGGTTCCCTTAGAGTGATGCACCCTGGTGATTATCTGCCTTCCACCAGAGCACCTGATCCAACAGACCAAGGCAAGAAAGAAGTTACGATGTCTTTTATGACTTGGCTTCAAAATCTCATACTGTCATTTCTATACATTTGCTTTGCCACACAGACTCACCCGATTCCATGCGGGAGGGGATGGGCAAGAGGGAGGGGATGGGCAAGATGTCAGGGCAGGAGGTGGGGGCGCTGGCTGCTTCCTTCAGAACCCACTGCCTTTCCAGCATTGTTTTGTCCTGAGCAGCTTGGTCATCTCATACCCTTAGGCCAGTTCTTAAATGGAATGAATGAAAATCCCTTGCGATTTATGACCCTTTCTAGCATTTGAAATTTTAATATGCCTACAGATCTTGAATGCAGCTCGGTGACGCCTCTGCTGCTGGTCCTTGAGCGACACTTTGAGTAGCAAAATGAACAGTCAGGCAGGCTTCCAGCAGTGCGCGCTCTCTCTCTCTCCCCCCTTCAACCCCCTTCTTTAGGGCTGCATTGAAACTCTAACTCCTTTCTCCTTCTCAAGGTGTCTTGCTCCCTCCTTCTATTTGGCTGAGACAAAGCGTTTGGGGAGAAGGAACTAGGAAAAGAGAAGCAGCCTGCTTCATGCAGTGGTTAACAGAAAGGGTGATATGAAAGCAGCTAAGAGCTGTGTGTTCCTGGTTGGCAGTTTGCTGCAGCCGTGAGCCACTTCACAGGGAAGGTCAGGTTCAGACAGCAACAGCTGGGTACTCAGCTGGGTGAGGTAATTAGCTTGTAGGGAGTGGGGGTGGGGGGCGCATGGAACCCAAACGGTGCTTAAAACAAAAAGTGCTAATGGATTATTCAAAGCTCAGATGTCCATCAGTGCAGGCTCTTCCTCCTCCTTTCTCACCCCCCTCCTCTCTCCCTCTCTGAAAACACACACACACCTTCGAAGCATTACACTCAGAGTCTATTTCCCTGATTAAAATGAAGACTGCTCCAGCAGCATGCAAGGCATTGATTTTTGTCAAAGTAATAGCAGTCATTATTTGAGGCTACCTGTTAAGTATCACCCAGTCCTTCCATGACTGGTGGGAATGTAAAATGACACAGCCACTTTGGAAAATAATGTGACACTTTATAAGAAAGGCACATACACACTCACACTTAACACAGCACAACTATTGCACTCCTACGGACTTACCTGAGAGATAAGGAACTTACGTCTATATAAAGACCTGTACACAGACGTTGACATCAGTTTTTTTCATAGTAGCAAAAAACTAGAAACCGGCAAATGGATAAACTGTGTCACATCTATACAGAGGACTGCTACTCAGCAATAAGAATAAGCAAGCTATTGGGGGAATTGAAAAGCATCCTGCGGAGTGAAAGAAGCCAGCCATAAGAGGCCGGAGTGAAAGAAGCCAGCCATAAGAGGCCATTCCTGTGTCACTTCATGTGTTAATTCATGTGTCACTCAGGAAACAGCAGAACTGTAGGGATAAATCAAAACTGAGATTTCTTGGGAAGGGTGCTGACTTCCAAGGGGAATGAGGAAACTTTGGGGCGTGTAGGAATCTTCTATGACTGAATTGTGGTGGTGGTTACACAACTTTATACCTTTATCAGACTCATCCAACTGCACTTCGAAAGGGGCTGACTTTTATTGAACATAAATTATACTCCAATAAATGTGGCTTTTAGAAACATACCAAGCTATCCAAATGTACCATTTTCCAAATGAGGAAACAGGCCCCAGGTGAGGAAGTGACTTGCTGTAGCAGTGGAGAGTCAAGAACACAGGCTTCTCGGCCCCAATCCTGACGGAGCAGGGAGGGGACCCTGGGCTCCTGTCCCCTGCCGAGGATGTTCCAGGCGGGTGTTTTTTTCTCAGTGCTATGGTGTGTGTGGGTTTTTTTTTTTTTTTTTTTTTTTTTAATTAAATCATAGCTGTGTACATTAATGCGATCATGGGGCACTATATACTGGTTTTATATACAGTTTGACACATTTTCATCACATTGGTTGACAAAGCCTTCCTGGCATTTTCTTAGTTATTGTGTTAAGACGATTATATTCTACATTTACTAAGTTTCACATGTACCCTTGTAAGATGCACCTCAGGTGTAATCCCACCAATCACCCTCCCACCACCCATTCTCTCCCCTCCCTCTCCTCCTTCCCCCTATTCTTAGGTTATAACTGGGTTATAGCTTTCATATGAGAGCCATAAATCAGTTTCCTAGTAGGGCCGAGTACATTGGATATTTTTTCTTCCATTCCTGAGATACTTTACTAAGAAGAATATGTTCCAGCTCCATCCATGTAAACATGAAAGAGGTAAAGTCTCCATCTTTCTTTAAGGCTGCATAATATTCCATGGTGTGTGGCTTTTTACAACCCACAGTCTTTGGTGCTGACCTGTGTTTTGGCTAACGGTGTCCTAAAGAGAAAGTAGAGCAAATTGGCACTCAGTCAGAGTCTAAAGACTGAGAGCCCTAAGAGGAACCTCTCTGTACATATACTCTGTTCTGCTCTTAGGAGAGATAGGAAAAGCCAAACTCTCATTAATTTATCCAGAAGAGTGCCTTGTAAGGCACAGCCACCAAGTCAGTCTGGAAGGGACAGAATATCCTAGAGATAGACAACCAACATCTTGTTGCAGAAAGATGGTAGGATTTGGAGTGAGGCAGACCTGGTTTCTGTTCGAGAATCTCACGTAACTTCCTGCCCTTGAGTAGCCACTTGAGTTGCCTATCTGTGAAATAGAGGCCATCATTCTTGACTGCCAGGGCTTTCTGTGAGATTTAAATGAGAAACGAGAAAGAGAGGACCTGGCCTAGTTGGATAGACTTCTTCAGTGATGAGCACTGGGCTGTGTGCTCTACCTATGTTATCTTAAACCAGCGTCCTCAAACTGCAGCCCGCGGGCCACATGAAGTGGTGTGAATTGTATTTGTTCCCATTGTGTTTTTTACTTCAAAATAAGATATGTGCAGTGTGCATAGGAATTTGTTCATATTTTTTTTTTTTTGTTTGTTTGTTTTTTAACTATAGTCTGGCCCTCCAACGGTCTGAGGGACAGTGAATTGACCCCCTGTTTAAAAAGTTTGAGGACGCCTGTCTTAAACCTTAACGTCCAGTTAGCAATCTGGCAGTGATTTATACCACCAGGCCAGAATCAGTGGGCTATGCATAGATTTCAACAAATGATCATGGATCTGAACCAAGTTAAGATAATTGGTTGGGGTGGTTGGAAAGGAGTGGAATTTTGCTTCTTAGTTTGAAAGGAAGCCTCCTTTAATTTTTTGCTTTCTAAGAAAGGAAAGGAAAACAGTTGAGGACAAAATTGGGGCCCTGAGTGAGTGCCAGACGGGAGTTGAGAGGAAGCCGCCCTCCTCTGCCTTCTCTTTGTCTGCAAAAAAAAAAAAAATATGCCACCAACCAAAAGATATCGTTCTACTTAGGGCCAGCTAAAACCAGAGAGTCAGAGAGCCAGTCCACGTGCACCTTAGCATGGTTGACTGTCTCTGAGGACAGTCTCGATAACCTCAAACTCTTCTGCCTTCCTAGGCCAGTTTAACACTAATTGAAACAGGGTCAACTAGGCTTAGGGCTGACTTTTATTTTTCCTCTTTCACAATCACAATAATTTGCAAGTACGTTTTCCTTTTTTTTTTTCAAGACAAAGCCTCAAGCTGTGACCCTGGGTAGAGTGCTGTGTCATCATAGCTCACAGCAACCTCCAACTCCTGGCCTCAAGCGATTCTCCTGCCTCTGCCTCCCAAGTAGCTGAGACTACAGGCGCCTGCCACGGATGCCCAGCTGTTTTCGGTTGCAGCCATTATTGTTTGGCAGGCCCAGGCTGTATTCGAACCTGCCTGCTTGGGTGTATGTGGCTGGCCCTTTAGCCACTTGAGCCACAGGTGCTGAACCTGCAAGTATGTTTTCTGTTGCCACTTGAAAATACTTCCCATTCCATCCCATAGCCAGGGTAAACCTAGGTTTATAATACATTAACTAGTTGTAATAACCTCAGACGGCTGGCAAACATACCAATGACAATATAGTTGCTTTCTATACTGTGTATGTTTAAATCCCCTTATGTTTCATTCACCTTGACTTAGTGTTCTTTCCTAACCACTGTCACCCAGTATTAAGTGGTCAGTTAAATGTACAGATTCTGGTGCCTCCTATCAAGCCTGGTGTACTATTGTGTTATGAGTGTTACAATTAAAAAACATTGTTATTTATAATTTGGGTTGAAAGTAAAGCATGTAGGTTTTAATTTATAAAAAATATGGGCTGGGCATGGTGGCTCATACCTATAATTGTAGCACTCTGGAAGGCTGTGGAAGGTGGATTGCTTGAGCTCAGGAATTGGACATCAGCCTGACCAAGAATGAGAGCCCTGTCTCTAATAAAAATAGAAAAATGAGTTGAAGGTTGTGGTAGGCACCTGCAATCCCAGCCAGTTGGGAGGCTAAAGCAGGAGGATCACTGGATACCGGGAATTTGAGGTTGCTGTGAGCTAGGCTGAGACCAGGGCACTTTAACCTGGGCAACAGAATGAGACTCTTGTCTCCAAAAAGAAAAAAAAGAAAGAAAGAAAGAAAGAAAGAAAATTATGATAAATGTTTAAATTCTGAATGGGGTGGAGGAAGGAAGCATGCAGTGTTTTAAATGCTAGATATTACTCTACTGCCCAGGTCAGAATTATTATCCTCTTGAATAGTTTAGGAGCCCGAGGACTAGAAAAACTGGAGTCAAGGCCGGTGGTCAAAGTGGGAGACTGTAGATTGTTTCCCAAGGCCAGCACCGAGCTGCTTCTGCTAGCCCACACGCATGCTCCTTGTGGAGGTTATTTAATAAATTCATTTCACAAGCCATAGAGCTCAGTAGGAAACAATGCAATTACTGAACCATAGCAACACAGCTGCCAACATCTTGTTGATTCAGAATTGTCCAAACACTTCCATGTGGGGGCGGGACTGATGCAATTTGCTGGTTCAACAGTTGACATTGATAAATTGGAGTTTCATTTCCTCTGCCTTCTGTTGGAGGTGCTAATGAGCATTGAAAGGCTGGAGAAACACAGAAGGGAGAGAAGGGAAAATCTTGCCTGATCTACATACTAAGTAATTGAGCTTGGAAGATGTAGACTTGACACCCTCAGGTAATAGGAAGATCCGTGTGAAAGCACTAACAAGGGCCAAACACAATTAGTGCTGTGAGAATCTGAACTATTTACGTTCTGCTTGTGGATTATGGGGGCTGGAATCTTCATTTATTAGGAGAGAATGTTTTCCCTAATATTCCATTTCCGGGGCACTATGCCAAGATTCCTTGGCTTTTGGAAAACAAGGGAAACGGACCAGATGCTCTGTGAGGTCTCTTCCACGCGCCATTTTTTTCACTTGCTTTGGCGTGAGAATTTGCCTGACATGAATTGCATCCTCCCCTGCAATCCTCTACATTTACCCTGGCCTCTGTTCTCTAAACCATTCATTTTCTCATTCGTTAAACAAGCTTACTACGCAGCAGCTACTCCACTAGGAACTAAAGCGGTTAAAAGACCTGAATGTCCCCAGACCTGTATTCTCAAGAGTTAACTTTCTAATAGGGAGGGAGGTAAGTGGAGCATTTTGAAGTTGTCCTGGGGTGGGATACCCAGCAGAACCTATGTAAAGGAAAGCCCCTAGGCCAGACATAATTAAGAACAGCAATTCAGAGCATGTCATGTTTAAACGAGAAGGTGAAGATTGAGAGGGGAAGAGTTTGCATGAATTTTATTCCGTGCCCCTCCCAGGACTTCCTGGTGCCTTTTCTGTATGTGCAATAGAAGAGGGTTATAAGAGTTTCATAGAACACAGGGTTTGCTTGGTGGGGGAACATAAAGTAAAAACAAGTAGGAGTGATTTTTGGAGAATGGAATGGCAGAGAGTTAACACTGAAAGAGGTGACTTTATAAAAAAGGTTAAAAATCTTAAATGAACATCTTAAAAGTATATATTTTATAATCCCCTCCTTAAGTACAAGCTGGGAACACAGCACTCAAGCTCGTTTTGTTGAATGTCCACTATTTTGATCAATTCGTTAAGAGTTGGAAAATACTTTAAAAGCTTTCTATACTCCTCATTTCACACATGAGGCAATTGATGCCCAGAAAGTTAAATTATTTTTTTCAAAAATCATATAATTGAGTGGCTGAGCCTGCCCTAGAAACCTCCCCACGTACCTAAAGCACTTTCTTCATTCAAGACCCAACTCAAGATGTTCCCTCTCTTTCGCTTGATTTCTACAAGTCAAACTTTGAACTTTTCCTCTTTAAACACACACTTATGAATTGGTTACCACCACGTTATCTGAGGTCTTATTACACCTCCCAACATACATTTGTAATTTACTTTTACATGGGGGCTGTTGGCGCTGGGGGTTTTCAGTCAAAGTGGGAAAATGGATAACATGGTTTCAAAGTGTAAGGGTTTAAATTCTCTTTTTTTTTTTTAACTTTGTTATTTTTTAATTAATTTATTATTATTATTATTATTTTTTTTTTTTGCAGTTTTTGGCCTGCACTAGGTTTGAACCCACTGCCTCCGGCATATGGGGCCAGCACCCTACCCCTTTGAACCACAGATTCTTCACCTGGAATTTAAGTTCTACAATGATCTAGCCCTATTCTTACTGTCTGGGATTCTTTTGGTAACACTGTATTACCTGCTACTTTTAAAGATTGCTACTTTTACTCAGCTCTCACAAAAACAAATTCCTAATAAACGTATGTCAGCATAGAGAGGAAAGGCAGTGATTTTTAATTATCTTTTCCCCAAAGGTCATTAGACTATCTGTGAGTTGTCCTTAGAAGTATTTCTGTTATATTTTAACCTAGAAAACAATTATTATTTCCGTGGTTTTAAAATTTTCTCTTTGTTTTAATCTGTCAGTTTTATTCGAAAACATTATTTTGAATAACACAAATTAGCATGAGTACTGAACTTCTAAAATTAACTCTTTACATATATGAATGTGTGTCTCAAAGTCCAAGCCAACTGTAAGCGATCATTTTCCTGTGTATTCAGCTTTTAGCCAGAAGAGTAGACTAATTTAGGAAAATTGCATTTTGTTAGTCTTTGAGTAGATGCAGTTAAGAATTCTCTAGCTGCAAGTCATTTCAGAAATTATCAATTATGTATTTACTCAATGTTTTTAAAAGCAAATTGGATTTATTTTTGTATGGCATTCATTAAAAAGCCTAAAAACAATTTCTTTGCAGATAATCTTGATTTTAAGTATTTTTGCTTAAAGTGGTCTATAAATAAACTAGAACTCAGGATATTCAGTGTGAAAATAATGTGGATATGTTTTTTAAAATGAAAATTTAACATTGCATATTACCATGGCTTATAAATACATCAGATGTGACATTTTATAATCAAATTCTATCACATCTGATTAGTAGAAAGTATAAAAGTAAAATGGCATCTGGCTGATGGTTGCTGTCCTGTAAGGATTCAGGTTTGTGCACTGATAGCCCATCTCATCACCTGTCTGTAGGGTCTCAGAGCACTGGTTTAACAATGAGGAGAACTTGGCCTAGTCTTTGCTTCCATCCTCATCAGTCCTGTGGCCTCTAACTTCCAGCAGCGTCTCTTTGGTATTCCGTGGTCTCAACTATCAAATGAAGCCATCATGCTGGGTGGATGTTCTGAGGGCCCCTACAGGTTTTAGGTGGATGAATGTGATCGATGGAATGTTTCTTTTCTGTTTAGCACACAGAAAAGCAAAAGCCATAAAAGAGAAGTGTGGCCTGCCCATGGCCACAGGGAGAGTCACCGGCATAAAAGACATAGACTGGACTCTGTCACATTGTTAGTTCTGTTCAGCCCTTAGGCCCTCATGCCTCCTCGTGGTCACTCTGCTCGCGCACCTGCTTTGGACTTTATTGTTCACAGAACCCAATCATTAGCATTTGCTGTTGTGTCTATTGGGATGACTTCTAGGGAGGTATTTAAAAGGGATGGGGGGAATGAAGTTAGTTGGCAAGTTCCTGTTCTAATAGTGACTTCTCTCACTTTGAGCCTGTCAAAAGGGTGTAGGAGGTGAACTTATATTACCTTTTCTATTGAATCTCATTTTGGGGCGAAACCACTAATTAAAGTGAAACAGTGTAAGGGACTCTCCAGGGTATCCTGCTTTCTCATCTTCAATAGAATTTAGAAACAACTTCTATCAGGAATGAACATTTTAAGCAGATTCCCCATTCCAGGCTCTCTCACTGACCCCCACCCCCCACCCCCTTTTGGATTGCTAAGCCTGTTTGCAGCACATGTAATCAACTTCCACTCCCAGGCGACTTGCTGTGAATCATGTCTACTGATAGGCTCACCTTTAGAAACGTGATGGGTATACATTTGTTTGTTTAGACTCAGACAGTATTTCCACGTAAAAATAGTCTAAAGAATAACTAGGTTTGCAGGTGCTGTTTTACCTCAGTTTGCAACTGACCTCTGGTGCTCATCTTACTAGTTTGGGTTTGAGAAGTAGAAGGTTGTAGAAGAGAGAGGGAAAGGAAGAGGAAGAGGAAAATTGAGCACAGTTGTGACCAAGCATTTCCTTGGTGCTCCCTGTGGTGCTTCTAACATCTTTCCTTGGGACCTTTCAACACCCTGATGGGCTACTATGGTACTTAGTTAATCCTCAAATCTTAGTCAATTCTGAATCAAAACGCCCATCCTGGCAGGGCAGGTGGTCCCCACTTTGTAAGAATGTCTCACTCCACCTGAGCACATTTATACTAAAGAGTGAATGTTAATTAGCGTCTTAACTTCCAAGGAACAATTTCCATTTTCTTTAATTGTGAAAGCAAACCTTATTGGTAGAATTTCAGGCAAAATGGGCGGGAAGGGACAGAAAATTCTGGACTGAAATCTCTCTCCAGATTCAAATCTCCTTGCTTGCATCCAGATTTCCCAGCTTCTTTCCTTTCTGGACCCCCAGGGCAGTGTTTTTCATTCTTTTTTGTCTCACGGCATACTTGAACCTATAGTTAAACTTTGCAGCACAAAGTATGTTGATTAAAAAATAAACACAGAGAGTAAAAAAAGAACACACTTACAACGCTTTGAACTTTTGAAAATAATTTACCGCATATACTCGAGTATAAGCCAACCCCCTTAATTTTACCCTAAAAACTGGGAAAACTTAGTGCCTCGAGTACAAACCGAGGTGGAAAATGCAGCAGCCACTGGTAAATTTCAAAAATAAAAATATATACCCAAAACAATTACAATAATTGAGGAATCAGTAGGTTAAATGCTTTTTAATATTTATTGCTAAAGAAAAACTATAAACTACTTTAAGTAGTTTACTAAAGAAAAACTGTAAACAACTTTAAAACTTTAAATAAAGTGCAGAAAACCGTAGCTTAACAGGTAATCAAGCTAAATCACAAAGGTTAAAATCCTTCAAAACTGGATTCCTCCTCTTCATCATCTGTATGTCCAAACAGAGCTTCAGCTGTATCTGATGTGAGGGTATCAGCATAGACATTGTCATC
>CAUYPK010073715.1:0-52114 GCA_963574355.1 Loris lydekkerianus
CCACCCAAAAAAATTTTGATCAAATTCCAACTTCCACAGTCACAAAAGGATTAAAAATGCCTTGTATATAAAGATTTAATTTTTGAAATTCTTTAGTATTTATCTTTATAAACATCTTGTGTATACGTAACAAAAGAAGAAAAAAGCTTACACACTTAAGAAAATTGTTAAACCCAGTGTGCCCTAAATGCTTGTGAAGTCAGCTTCATTGATACACTCATTGATTTATTTGTTTATGCATTTTATCAGTTGCTATGAAATCAATGTTATTTCAACTACAATTTTGGATTTGCCTTTTTTACTTTTAGCTTTTGCAAATTTGTCTTCACATGCAGGGAATCTTATTATGTGCATGCACATTATGATTACTAAGTTTTTTGTAGAATGGACCTATTATTAAAAATGTTCTTTCTCTCTTATTTTGAAATATACTTTTTCCTGGTGTTAATACAGACAAACCAGCTTTATTATAAGTAATGTTTGCATAAGATATGAAAAATTCTTTACTATTAACCTATCAATGTATTTGCATTTAAAAAGCACATCATGCAAACTTGTTTTCAGTTTGGTTTTGTAATTTTATCCAAACTTGTAATCTCTGTCATCAAATTTAAGTACATCATCTTAATATGTGATTTTTACCTTTTTTATATCTTCTTTACTCAGTCTTTTTCCCATTCATTCTTCCCTTAATTTGGATTGACTATTTTATTATAGCATTTCAATTTACTTTGTTGACTTTTACATTTGCAACTTTGTTTCAACATTATAAATTACTCTGAGGATTACAGTGGGCAATTTTTGCTTAACATTATTTACCATAAATTATTATTATTATTATCATTATTTTTAAGAGATAAGAGTCTTGCTCTGTCATCCAGGGTTGGTATGCCATGGCACAGAAATAGCTCACTATAACCTCAAACTCCTAGGGTCAAGGGGTCCTTAAGAAATCTTTCTACCTTAGCCTAACAAAGTTCTGAGATTACAGGCAAGACCCACCACACCTCACTTAAATTATTCCTTTACTACTTTATATATGAATAATAGGAATTGTGTACAAGTGCTTACATTTAACCTTACCTATCCTTTATAATCTTATAATTATGTATTTTATAACTATGTAACCACATTTTTATTTTATTCTGTTGTTTAAACTATCAATTTACTTTTAAATAAGTTAAATATTTAATTATATAATTGATCTGGTGTATGTGAGTTTTTTTTTTTTGTTTGTTTGTTTGTTTGTTTTGTAATGTGGTAAATTGACCACTTATACCCGAATATCTGATGTTCTATTTAGCGTCATTTCCTGGCATAATTTCCACGAGTGTATGATGTAGTGCTGGTTGAAAGGCTTTGAATTCTCTCAGTTTTAGTTTTTCTGAAAGTTCTTTATTTCTCCTTTGTTAAACACAGATGTGTGCTTTATTGCTATTTTTTTTTTTTCCAGGATTTTAAAATATTCTTTCATTGTTTTTTGCTTACATTGATTCTGCTGGAAAAGCAGTCATTAGTCATAACATTGTTTTGCTGGATGTAATGTGTCTTTTTATTCTAGCTTCTATTAAGATTACATTTTGGTATTTCAAATAATGACTATGATATGCCTAGGTGTGGTGCTTTTTTTGTATTCTCCAACTTCGCATTTTTTTGAGTATATTGAATATACATGTATTTTTAAAATTGAATTTGGATAAAATTTAGTTATTATTTATTCAAATATTTGAAGCCATGTTATCCTCTTTCATTTTTGCATTTCAATTTAATCTGAGATCCCTTGGTGTTACACCTCAGGTAACTGTTACTTCTCTTTTTAATATATTTTAATTCTACTTGTCTCTCTCTTGCAATCTGAATACTTTCTATCAACTTTCATAAATATGTATTCATATTTAATCTCTAATATGTGCTGTCTGTTATTTCAATTATTTTGTGTACGTGTATAAAGAATGTATGCGTGTGCGTATGTGTACACACATCTTGGGTTTTAATTATACAATTTCATTTGAATTTTATAAGGTTTTATGTCTATTCTTAAATATATATCTCACAAATACACTTTGAATATTTCCTTTTTTTTACATATCTAAAATCGCATCATCTTAAGTATTTCCTTGCTATTTCTAATACATCTTATATCAGTGAATGTTTGTATTGATTATGAATTTTGTGTGTTATGTGCCGCATTTTCCTTATATTTTAAATATTTGAGACTTTTGAAAGTTAATTTATTTACGTTTAGAAACTAAATTCATACTTTATGTGGGTGTTACTCTTTCACTTTTAAAGTTTTATGCTTTTGAAAAGTACACATTGCCACTGTATCATTACAGTACCATGGAGAATAGTTTCATGATTTCAAAATTCCTCTATGCTCTACTTTTTCTCCCTCCACTCACTGACATCCCAATCAGTGATCTTATCCTCATCACAGTTTTGCATTTTACAGAATGTTACATCGTTTGAATTATACAGTATGCAGTCTTTTCAGGCAGCTTTCTTTTACATAGCAATATACATTGAAAGTACATTCATGATTAAGCTAAAATTCTTCTGCACAGCTAAGAGTACAACAGTTAAAGTACACAGATGTCCTTCAGAAAGGGAGATGATATTTGCATGCTATGAATCCAACAAAGGACTAGTAACTAGAATCTACAGAAAACTGAAACTAATCCCATTATAAGTGGGCAAGAGATGTGAACAGAATCTTCTCTGAAGAAGACAGATGAATGGCCAAAAAATGCATGAAAAAAATGCTCATTGTTCCTAATCACAAGAGAAATGCAAATCAAAACCACCTTGAAATGTCCCCTAACCCTAGTGAGAATAGGCCACATCACAAAGTGCCAAAGCTGCAGATGCTGGTGTGGATGTGGAGAGAAGGGAACACTTTTATACTGCTGATAGGTTTGTAAACTAATACAACCTCTATGGAAAGAAGTATAGAGAATCCTCAAAGAACTAAAAGTAAAATTTCCATTTGATCCTTCAATCCCATTACTAGGTATCCACCCAAAAGAAAACAAAAATTACCATAAGGACATTTGCACTAGAACGTTCATAGCAGCTCAATTCACAATTACCAAGACATTGAATCAACCCAAGTATCCATTAACCCATGAATGGATTAATCAACTGTGGTATATGTGTGCCATGGAATAATATTTAGCCATAAAAAAGATGGAGACTTTACAGCCTTGATATTAACTTGGGTGGAGTAGGAAAACTTAGTAAAGTATCACAAGAATAGACAAGCAAGTAACCAATGTACTTAACACTAACAAAATCAATAGATAAACAAGTACATGCCCATGGGAGGGAAAAACACAATTAAATTCAAGTGGGGAAATGGGAGAGGGGGAAAATGGAAGAGGAGGGGAAAGGGAAGAAGGGAGGAGGATTGGTAAGCTATCACCTAAGGGGCACAATGTAAGGGTGGGCGGCAGACTCCCTGGGTGAAGGATTCAACTATAACTTGAACTTTACTTAACAAATGCAAACAAAGTAACCTAATTGTACCCTCATCTTAGCCTGAAACGAATTTAACAAAAAGTACCTCCATGTACTTTCATGGCTTGATACATCAGTTTTTTTTATTTGGGAATAATATGCATTGTGTGGGTGGTTTGGTTATTCATTAATGAGAGACATTATCAATTGTCATTAACTGATGACAAAAGTCATCAATTGACTATTACACACATAGTTGCTGAGAATAAAACTTGATAATGTCTATCATCGATATCTGTGTGCCTGTTTTTGAGTAGACATTCATTTATTTAGGTAAATACCGAAGAATATCATAGCTATATAAAGCTATATTTGGCTTTTTAACAATCTTATAAAAGTGACTATACAATCACGTCTCTGCCTGTTGGCTAAGATCAAGTGTCGTATCTGTTCTTAGCAGTTCAAAGCAGCTGTACTATTTTGTATTTCTGCCAGCAATGAACTAGAGCTTCTGTTGCTCCACATTCTTGTCAGAATTTGGTATTGTCATTTTGGGGAATTTTAATATGTGTGTCGTATTATCTCATTGTTTAAATTTGCAGGCACTTCTGAGATGTTTTCTTTCTATTTGACTTTTTGCAGCCTGAGCATGTTATAGCCAGGGGAATTTTCTTTTGCCACCAATCTTACTCAGTGGTCTTTGAGGTTCCTGGTTCTGTGTTTTGACCTCTGACATTAATTTGGGTGAAATTCTCTGTCAACATTGCTTCAAATCAAATATTTCTTCTGTTCCTCCCTCTTCTTCTGCTGTTCACAGTGGGCATATCCCTTTGCAGATATTCCACAGTTCCAGAATGTTCTGTTGTGTTTCTTTCTGTTTTCAGTCTCTTTTTTCTTCAGTATTGAATGTTTTTATTGATATTTTCTCAAGCTCAGAGATTCTTTCTGCAGTCATATTCCATTTCCCCAATTAATCCATAGAAGGCATTCTTCATTTCTGTTACAATGTTTTTGTTTGATCCCTAAAATTTCTTTTTGATTCTTTCTTAGACTTTAAATCTCTCTGTTTTATATTATTTGCTATGACTTTAATGTTCTCTCCAAAATTAGTGTTGAAATTTAATTGCCATCGCGATGATATCAACAGGTCAGGGGATTCTTTAAAGGTGATTAGGTCAGAGGGTTCTGCCCTCCTGAATGGATTAACGCTGTTATCTCTTGAGGGGTGAGGGGTGTTGTTATTGAAGAAGTTTGAGAAGTTTGTTTACTTTTTCCCCCCTCTCTATGTCCTCTTTTTCTCTCTTGCTCTTTGATACTTTCTTTCATTTTACAAAGCAGCAAGAGGGCCCTAACCAGATGTGGGCCTCTGATAGTGGACTTCTCAGGGTTCAGATCATGAGACAAATTAAACACTTTTTTTAAATAAATTACCTAGACTGTGGTATTTTGTTTTAGCAGCAGAGAACAGATTAAACCATATGTAACAGATTACCCATATGTACGTGCATGCTATCTATGTTTTCTGTTAGAGCCTTAGCACTTTAATCATATGATAATTGTGTTAAAAATTAAACTCTGATCATTCCAACACTGCCATATCTAAACCTGGTCTTCTTTTCACATTGTATTTTTGCCTTGAAGTGCACTATGTAATTTTTTTGTTGAAAGTCGGACATGGTGTACTAAGTAAAAGAAACTCCAAGAGATAGACCTTAGTAATGTGCTTCTAAAGTGAGGAGGGAGTGGAGGAATCCTACCCTTCTCGATTAGGTTCCAGGCTTTTAGTAAGCTCATGATCCTGGGCTGTGACCTTACACATGCCTCTTAGTCCCCTCCTCTTAGGTGGGACCAGATAACTAGAGGGGCTGGAGCTGGATATTCGAGACTCTGGCAAAACCCCAGTAGGTTCTAATAAAATAGTTAATCTTGAAGGCAGGCCTTGTTAAAGACAGAGCACTGGGGCGTATTTCAAGATGGTTCTTTTTCCCTGACCCTGCCAGAAGCCCTGAGGAGAGTTCCCTGTGAGGACCTGTTAGGGGTCCAGAAGATAAAACTCACAGAAAGGTGGGGGAAGTTCTGAAATACTTAACTCACAGACTAGTCCAAACTGAGCTTTCAACAAACCATAAATTACAGTTCAGTTTTCACAGAAGTACCTACTTGTGAGTTTCTGCTCTAATATTTATTACTCTTCATGTCTGCCTGTCTAATTTTCTCTGCAACTCATTTCTCTATGGAATCTAAGAAAAGGGGTTGACTTTCCAGTTTGTCCAGCATTTTTCTTACTAGCATGACAGTGACTTCCAGGTGCTGGAGTGGAAATAGAAGCCCCTGGCTGGGTGCAGTGGTTCCCACTTGTAATGCTTGTATTCTGGGAGGCCAGAGAGTGAGGAATGTTGAGTTCTCAGGAATTCAAGACCAGCCTGAGCAAGAGAGATACCCCATCTCTATCAAAGCCAGAAAAAGGATTAGCCAGGTGGTGTGGTAAGCACCTGTAGTACCAGCCACTAGAGAGGTTACCTGATTTATGTTTTTTTTTCTTCAACTAAACGTTTTCCTTTTTTTCTGAGATGATTTACCAATGGAAGTGTCTATTCAGCCATGTTCTTCTGATTTCACGTAAACTATTATTTTAATTATGCACCTTTTATTACTGTACTTTATTAAGTATTCCTAATGTGCATGGTAGTTCCTCCATTGACTTATGCCCAATGCCCAGAAAAAAAATATTATATCATTGGTAACTGAAAAAATAATGAGGCTCATAATTTGGAAAGGAGAGCTTTATTTCTCATAAAGCATTGCAGCCTGTGCATGGCTGTTCCTGCAGGCTGAAAAGCAAAGCCACCTCACTGGTAGGCAGGAAAAGGAGCTTATATTCACAAGACGGCCAAAATACAAATTTAATGCTATAAAAAGAATCATGAATATTTATAAAAGGAGGGTCATGCACACGTATAGTTGAGCTTTCCACCCCTTTCTGAGGTCCATGTTCAGGATGTTGCAGCCCTGTGGTGTCACTGTATGGGACCGGAAGACTGCCTGCGAATGCTCTGTGCATTAATTAAGCTCCCTGGAGTTGTTGGTTGCTCATCAGGAAAAATGCTGGTCTGCATCATGAGACTGGTTTCTGTTTAGTCCTTAGGGAAAAAATCAGATGGGCCATATCGAGGAAGTAGTATAAGGTGGCAGGTCCAATTCTCCATCTCATCATGGCTTAGAACTGAGTTTTAAAGTGTCTCTGGGTCTCATGGCTGAGAGGGAATCCATTCAGTCAATAGGGCTCCTAGGATTTTATCTTTAGTTCACCTCATCTATAATATTAAATTTCTCTCAAATTCTATGGTTTTTTTCTCTTGTGTAACTGCATTGGCTAAGGTCTCCTACATTATTCTAAATAGTAGTGAAAATAGTCAACTTTGGCATAAGATGTTTTGTGTGTTTCCATTAAAAAAGATAGAGGATTAAGTTAAAATTATATAATTCTATAAATTATGATTTTACTGTAGTGCTTTTGTTAGTAATATAAATGATTATTTTTTATAATTTCTAAAGATTATCATGTGCCTTTTCCCGTGTCATATTGTTATTATTGATTACATTACAACAATTCCTATTACAGGAACCCTTGGATTTTTGAGGTGGTAGAAAATCTTATTCAGTCATAATTTTAAAATTTTACATTCTGTCTGTACGTTACTGTATTTGGAATCTCTTTCTCTGTTGAGTCCTTGGTCTAGGAGATTCAAAGAATGAATCCTCAGACCACCAAGAGTAACAGGATAGATGTTACTAGAGGGAACCCTGGATCTGAAGTACATTCTGCTCATTATTTTTTATTTAATATTTGCAAATTGATATTCGAAAATGAGTTTGGTATGTCAAAATAAGTAATTCAAAATCTAAGCTGACACAACATGGAGGTTATTTTGAGCCTTAAGGGAATGTGGTTATGGGGCCCAAGTCGTTTGATAGTCAGGCATAACTCAGGCAACTGGAAACTGGGCAGCTGCAATCTTTAGTCTTTGCAATCTTTGCTTCTCTGATTATAGATCAGCCTTCCTCCTCACTTAGAGTGTTTTTTAAAATGTTGTAAATGATTAAAGGGGACCAGGGAAAACCGTTTCCCTCTTCATTGTTAATATTCATCGTATATTAACTTTCCTTTTGCCTTCTTAGAAAAGACTTCATGAGTATTATGTTGTCTTAATATGGATTATTAAATGTGCTTTTGTAAATTGACAGAAATCAGAAACAAGTCTTACTGAAAAGAAAACAAATTTTAACTACTTAAATTGTAACTTATAAACCAGCTTTGTATAGAAAAAGTTATAATCCTAAGAATTTTGTTTTCTGCCTATGTAAGCAAGACTTTGACTTTTAAGTTAGGAACACTGGCCCCATTCCTTTGGAGTTTTTGTAATCTGAATGGCCATATTTGGCTCTGATCTTGAATAAATTATTTAAATGTGGATTCAGATCCTTTAATTAATTTCAGATTCACAGGTATATGTCTTTCTTTTGTTGGAGTAATTTTATTTTTTCTATTTTAGAAAATAATCTTATACTCCTATCAAGAAGCTAATTTATAAGTGTCCCTTCTTTTTTTCTACTGAGGTATAGCACGGCATTGAAATGAGATGCTTTTAAAAGGTTTGGTGTATTTCTGTAAAATTCTGGAGAGTAAATTTGGCATAATTAATTATTAGCAGTTCTGTACAGGGGTAACTAACATACGTTAAGATTACTAAAGTGAGAATATGAAGACTTATGACTTAGTTTGTAATTAAGTTATAAATATGTAAATATTTACATATATCTTTGAGTATAGTTTTCTTTAAAATGGCCAGTTTGGAAGTATACCAATGCTGTTTCATTGTTGCTTGTTAAAATGTTAATTAAGTCCTCTTGCAATTGTATGCAAAATATATTCGCATGTTAATTAACAATATGATCTTCTATTTTATACATACTTTTAAAATTAAAGATGTCTCTAAATTGGTTATTTGTCATCACTTCCATTTTTCTATCCATCCATTCATGAGTGCATACACTAATTTTACACACTTTCTACTGGTATTAACTTATGATTATGTAAATTCCATTTTCCCCACTTTGAAGAAATTAATATTAATCAAAAAAAAAAAAAAAAAAACACAAACAATGTAAACTAGGTAAGTCAAATGAAAGACATTTACGTCGGCTCAAGTTACCTGTTAAGGAAATTGGTGGCCTACTAATGAGGGTTAAGCATTATCTTGCATGATCTTAGGTCCTGTTAATGATCTTATTGCTACAAAGAAGAACTTTAAAAGTGAGGGCACATAAAGAGGCATGTCCAATTTCCCTCTTCTGCTGGACAGCAACTCAGCTTCAAGTTTTTTCTGGGAACTTCTCGGCCAAGAAGAGGTCCATTCAGCCAGGTAGGGGGCTTAACATTTTGTTTTAGTTAACAGCAAAATTTTATGATACAAATTGCAGGAAAATAAACATAATGATACTATGTTTCAGGCATCATTTATTAATAAAATGATCCTCAGAAGTGTTAATTTAAGGAGCTTATGGGAACTCCTGCTGATACCAAGTTCAAGACTTTGATAAATCACAATGCTTGATCTTTTAGATCTTCAGCATGAAATTGAATATGAATGAAACACTTAGTATTTTGAATAATGCATTGGACGTCAATACATTATTCAATAATATATTGAGTTCTAATACATTTCCCAATGACGTTTTTGAACCTAAGTATTATATTACATGATATTGAAAATCATGGCACTCAAATTCATTGGCTTGGATTACATAAGAAAAACTCCATTAATCCTTATTGCTCTAAAGACTTTGGACAAGGTAGTTAGCCCCTTTAATCTTTAATCCTCTGATTTCTTAAGCAAGAAAAAGGAGATCCTAACAGTAACTAGCCAATAGAGGTGGTGTAAAAATTAATTATTCCTGGTGCTTTGGAAGGAGCCAAGTGTTTGGCACATATTTTAGTAAACAGAAAAGTCTAAATGTCTGAGAAACTTTAACCTCCTTATTCTAAACTGAATAAGTTCTTTTTATTCTGGTTTTTCTCAGACTCAACTGATATTTATAAAATTCTCAATGGCAATTTGTCTGATTTGGTTGCCTTCAGTACATTTCTCAATTCGACCACCTCAGCTGCCTTATCTGAAACACCTCTCTATGAATGTTTGCGGCGTAGTTCTGGGTGGATCCCAAACATTCACTTTTCCCTATTCTCGATACTTAGGGTCCCTGTGGCAGGAATCCGCCTCTTTGTCTCCTCACTCTCACCAAGAGCCCTACATTTATTTGCCCAGCATGGAGCTTATCCTTCATCTGTTCATTCAGTACAAGTGGCAGAGGAGAGAGGAGCATTATTATAATCCACTATGGAGACGTTTTTACATAGGAAATAAATTCTCCTACCTAGCTATAGTAGATAGAAGATAGTATTTTATTCCTATTGGAATAATATACCTATTAAATGAAATTCTAATTAGGTAGAATTCATTAGGGAAGAGGAGTAATTAATTAGGTTCCCTTGGACCTCCTATAGTGTAGAAATTAATTAAGAAATTTTAAAAAATGATTTTCCACATTTTTCAAATGGCATTATCATCTTTAGTAAATTACTTTATCTACTTTTGTTTTTTTACTATTATACTTGTAGTAGAACTGAAAAGCTACACAGCAAGGGTCTAGATACACTTTCATTTAATCTTAACTACCTACCAAGGTATTTATCTCCCCATAAGACTTTCCCCTCAAATTTACATATTTTAAATTATTGCTATAACTTTATTAAATATGCATTTGTGTTTTTCCTTTCTCATTGTGTAAGCTAGCATCCAAAGAGCATGACTGTCAACCATGCATAGTAGCTAACAGAGGATCATAATACTCACAGATTTAACTGATCACGCTGAACAACAAAGATAAGAAAATCGTGTATAGAAAAGCGATTAAGGGCTATGGAGTCAGAACAGCATGAATTTCCATTCTGCTCTGTCCCTGACTAAACATATGCACTTGGACTAATTACTTACTTTTTTGCACCTATGTATAATTTTTTTTCTTAGCGTTTATAATCATCGCTTTGCCACTCTGAATATCGTCTGGTGAAAGCATGTGTATCTGTCTGGAAATAACCTATATCTTGCCATAGATGCCAGTAATTTGCTTAACTTGTCAAAAGTGAATATCTGCTTCATTTAGATAACAGAAATGAAAATCTGCCCTGTGAACATTTTACAGTTTTATAATCGAGGGCCATTTTACACCAACATGTTCCCTGTTTTGTCTCTATGGCAATTAAGGTTATAATTACATTTGAAAAGAATCACTTTTTTTGCATAAACAAATTATTTGAAGATACAAAGTACATACATTAAAAGAGAATAGTAGAGGGAGATCAGATTATACATTGAATCACTATGCAAATCTTGAAAGGACTCTACATGCCCCTTCCCAATTTTCTCTAGTAGTGTTTCAGTCATCAGTCATGAAGGAATTATTACATCTGCATGTGGCTTTACTTAGAATCTGACAATATGTCTTAAAATAAAGTTAATTATATAGTTAGTACAAGGTAATAATTACAAATACATTTAGATGTATAGAGAATATAAATACACGCACATATATGTACACAGATGGTAAAACATCAAGTGATTGGAATTATTTCTTAAGAAACACAGAATTTTACATATTGTGATATAATAATTTAGTAACATCAAATTTAGTAACATCAAATTATAGAAAAGTAAGAAAAAAGCTACATTTAATCATGATCATCTGATTAAGCCAAGAAAAATATACTCTTACATACAATAGATAATGAAATGTGAACAAATGATGATGCAATATACAATTACTTTTTAAAGCTTTAACATATCCAGTATAATAAAACATATTTTCTTATATCTTATTTTGAATACTGAATTATACGGAAATTATTATTGCTCAACAAAAATGTAGTTGAATGTGTGTTACTTAACATACTGACAATCTAAATTTCTTATTGAGTTAGATAATGACATTGAGAATATAATTATTTGGTCATAAAAATCAAGACTAAAAAGTTTATGTTAAGCAAGTTCTGGTTCGACTTTTTTTTTGAGACAGGATCTCACTACCTTATCCTCAGTAGAGTGCTCTGGCTGTCCCAGCTCACAGCAACCTTAAACTCTTGGGCTTAAGTGATTCTCTTGCCTCAGCCTCCCAAGTAGCTGGGACTACAGGCACCCGCCACAACACCTGGCTATTTTTTGTTGCAGTTGTTATTGTTTACCTGGCCCGGGTCGGGTTCAAACCCACCACCCTCGTTGTATGTGGCTGGCACCATAACCACTGTACTACAGGTGCCGAGCCAAGTTTTGCAAGTGCTAGTTTTTATAAACCGATTTTTTAAAAAAAGGAAAAAGAAATGAAGAAGAGAGTTCTGTTTTTAGGAGAATGAGAAGATATTCCTGAGCAAGTTGAAACTTAACACAGGTGAACCAGAAAGGATACTGTCAGCTGTGTGACTTAGAAGTGAAATAATGCACCAAAACTTTAGTAGTGACTCACATGTAATTATTAGTTTGCCTGATGACTGGGCATTTTACACATGAGTGTTCATGGATATGTGTGTGTGTGCATGTATGTTTTAAAGGCATACTTTATAGAATGGTGTGTGGAAGTATGTTAACATTTGGAATTTAAGCTAGGACTACTCATCTACAATAGCCAGGAAACCTAGAGGACAAGACTCACTTGCTAGAAGCCGGATGACTCTCACACTTAAAAATTCAAAATTGCAGAGTTATTTTATGTATTGATAACCCCTAAAGTCTATCAAAATTTTTCTTACGGTCAGGCAAGGAATTAACATCTCTTCATACTCAGTTATAACAGAATATGTCTCATGGCACTCGAGGGGACGATGGCTCTTGATACATTGACTTACTGAACTTCAGAAAGCCATTTGAAAGGTTTGCTAGTTGTTTTGGCTCCTTGGATCTGCTTGTATCTTTCTTATGGTCGCGCATAACAGCTAATGGAGGCCCCCAACAGCTAACATGGTGAAGCAGATCAAGAGCAAGTTTGGTTCTATGGAAGACTCGGAAGCTGCTGGAGGTAAACTTGCAGTAGTCGACTTCTCAGCCTCATGGTGTGGGCCTTGCGAAATTATCCAGCTTTTCTTTCATTCCCTTTCTGAAAAATATAATTCCACTGTGGTGTTCGTGGAAGTAGACCTGGATGACTGTCAGGATGTTGCTTTCAGACTGTGGGGTCAAATGCATGCAACTTTCCAATTTTTCTAAGAGAGACAAAAGTTGGGTGAATTTTCTGGCACTAATAAGGAAAAGCTTGAAGCTGCCATTAATGAATTAGTCTAATCATGTTTTCTGAAACATAATCAGCCTTTGACTATTTAAAAACTGTAATTTCTTTGGTTTACAAAAAATTAAGAAGTATAAGGCCTGTATACTCAACTATCATCTGATTAGGATAATAAAATATTGATTCTACCCTTTTAAAAATTTGAATTTAATAAACCACTAAGTTTATATTGTATTTTTAGACTTTTATCATAATGTTTCTAAATAGATATATACCATATTGGAGGGGATGAGTTCTTAAATAGTAAGCTAGCAAACATTTGCCATATTTCTAGAGCAAGAGAGTGATATTTATCTCCTATTGTAGATAAACAAATTAAACTATTATTTTTCTTAATCAGTACATGCATAGATATAGTGGATAATAAAATTCAAATGTGCTTGAATATCTAAAACAAATGAAGGAAATTCAAAGACTCCTTGGGCTATTGGAGCATTTATTTATGTTCTTTAGGAGTGCAATTTCACTTTCTCCTGCTATTAGTTGGAAGTCAATAAATTAATTAATTCAGTAAATATGAAATTGGTTCACATGGTTTGACACAATGAACATGACCCTGACTATAGAGTAGCAAAGAAAAGACATACTTTTTATCCTCATGCCCTTTGCAATTTAGTAGAGACCAGTCTTAACAATCATGAACACTTTAAAAAACAGTCAATTTTAGGAAGGAAATTAATATGGGTTGTGACATAAAAATAAGGAGTGGGAATAGAGTACTATCTAGAAAAATAAGATTAGAATTTATATGGCTGTATTTGAGTTGTTTATAATGTTGGCTGCCTATTCGTTTGTAACCTCACTTTCAGAATTTTTCTTTTAGCTATTTTGTATTCCAATTTGCTTGGTTGGAAAACAACTTTAGGTAGTTATTACTTTTTAAAAACATGTACAACCCTAATGATATATGAACCCTTTTGCATATGAGAATGTCTGTCTGCTTGCTCTATAAAACAATTACTACAAAAAGACAATATTTGTATATTTTTCTTGGAATATAATAATTGGATAGTAACATTTTTCCTAACAAAATAGAGTGAAAGCATTTCTCATTTGGGAAGTATTATATTTATCATTATTTTGGTGCCAGAAGCAGGTGAATTTTGAATTGGCTGAAGAAAGTCTGCTCGATTAGAGTAGGCTTTCAATAGACACCAATTCCTCATTTTTATGACTCAACAGTTTGCGCCAAGAGTTTACCTGTGAGAATATCTTGGACATCTCAGGGATACCACTTAAATCCTCACATCCTCAGAAGCCCATGTTGAACTGAGGGGTTCTGAGTGGTTCACTACACCTCGTAAGTTTACCTTGCCAAAATCCAGCTTCAGGGCTTCCTGTTTGCACCCTGTGGACATTTTCATGTGGGACAATCACTGTCCACACATGTGTCCCCTGTAAATGCCTTTCAGGCGTGCTTGACAAGAGGAAAGTTTCCAGCCCACATTTTAAGCAGTTCTGAGATTCATTTCCAAATGCTCTATAGAATGTCTAGCTGGATAAACACCACTTGCCAAGTTATCAAATTAAGGACCACTTTGTCTTAAGCCTTCTGTCTTAATTTGTTTGGGCTTCTATCACAAAATATCTTACACTGGGTTACTTATAAACAACAAAAATATAATGCTCACAGTTCTAGAGGCCAAAAAGTTCAATGTCCTCTTCAAGGTCCTCTTTTATGAGAAGACTAAGTTCAAGGTCCTCTTTTATGAAAAGACTAAGTTCAAGGTCCTCTTTATAAGAAGACTAATCTCATTCTTGAGGGCAGAATTCTCATTACCTAATAAGCTTCCAAAGACCCCCTACCCCTTAATCCCACTACGTTTGAGACTGGGTTGCAATATATGAATTTTAAAGGTATGCAGACATTCATAACATAACATCATGCTCAATAACTAATTAGTGAATCCATTATTTTGTGTTCTGTCTTGAGCTGTTTTCCATATCCCTCCTTCTCGTTCTACAGTATCACCTTGGAAATAACCTAAGAGTTCAGAAGCCTTTCACTCAGGTTCTACTGCGAGTTACGGTGTGACTAGGGCATATGGTCACAGGCCAAAATAAAGTCTTAACTTCTGAAAAGTCCTTTTTAATGTAAAAACACCAGTTCTATTTGCTACTCAGAAACATTTGATTACTTATGTTTTATTGATGTTTCTCTTCCATTGTCCTGACAGCTACTTCACCAGTATTACTGGTTAGTTTGCTGCTTCTAGATAAATTTGACTCATTATTATACAAGCAGCATCTATTTAGAACAAGCAATTAACTGCAAACAGAATGAGCTGCACTTAGGCCCTTTAGTCCACTGGCTTGCTGGTTAAATTGTCTTTCAGATTTAAAAGAAAAGACAAATTAGCATGGGCAGCTCTCTGCTTATTTTTCCTTTCCGGTAGTTTTTCTTCTTTGTAGCTGTGCTCTAGTTAAGCCGTTTAGGATTAAGGTAATCCTACTTTTGAGGCTCTTTATAGTTCCCTGATACTCTAGGTCATGAGAAACTACCTGCAGTTCAGCTGGTATATTGAGCCATCTTTCTTTGTGTGTATGTCAAGTAGACTCGGAACCGCAAAATTTATTCTTGGAAACTACTACATCCCCCATGATCTGTTTTGCCTTTACTATCTCTCTTTGTATTTACACATGCATTTATGTTTTTAGCACTTAGTATTTCTCTGAAGTTGACAAAGAAGGGTTATGTCATACATTTGGATAAAGTATAATGGAAAAGGGTTAGAGAGGCACACTGCCCATCTCCCTGAGAAGGCCTGCTGGTGGAATTCTAAAGCCCCTATGCATGCAGAGTGCTGCTTATGGTCTTTGCTTTATCAGGTTTAATCTTTGTTGTATTTTTAAAAATGAGGAAATTGAGGCACCACCAAATTAAATAATGTGTCTCCAAGTCATACAGCTATTAAAAGGACATCCTCCAATAAACACGGACTGAATTCTACAAATTCAGTCTGATTCCAGAGCCTACAATGCCCTTCCTTGCTATTTTATTAAGTAATTATGTTGAACCAGGAATAGTGTACGATTGATGATGCTTCTTACAAGACAATTTATAACGAAATCACTGATGTCTCCATTTCCAGGGAATGTGTCAGGCATTCTGGAAAATGGGGTGAATGTCTCCAAATTCCATTAAGAATCGTGGAAGTCTACTCCATTCACGCTTTAGTAACTCCACTGTCACTATTCCAGGACACCATCACCTCCCACTTGTTTTATTGATTAAGAAAGCTAAACAAACAACAGGCTTTCATGCTCCACCTCTTTAATTAATTTTTCAAACTGCAGTCAAGGAGGTATTTATTAGGCGTGTCCAGCCTCACACATGCGCACCTGCGGGCCCCAGCACTCAGAGTATATATCAGTCCCCTGAAAATAAGCAATGCTTCCACTTAGAATAAAATCATATTTTCTTAACTGGTGGCTCATAAAGACTTTTTAGGTTTAGAGTCTGTCTATGGCTTCAAAATAATGTCTTAATAGTCTTACTCTTAGGCTTCAAACAGAGAATCCAGGGTCTTGGACTTACAAACTTCATTAAAATAGGGACTAAGTATTTCCAAACCAATATACTTCATGGCACCACATAGTAGACATTTATCAAACATTTAATACCAAAGAAGATAAATGATTCCTAAACTCACCCTTACTGCTTCACCGTTCATCCTTTAGATTTCTATGTATGTGTTATTTCTATCAGAAAGTCTTAAATCATTTGTTCTAGAAGGATCACACATATGTAAAAGTGCCCAATATTCAAGAAAACAGTGTGTGTATTTGTGTTGTTTGCTATTTTTTCACTATATATATAGTATTTACTTTTTTTAAGTATATAAACTATATTTCAGCTAGTATGATAAGTGAAATATCAACTGTCAACCTCAGTGTCATAAGTAAACAGATGATGGTAAGGGATAAAGATTTAGGCTGATATGCACCATTATGTATCCATAACAAGTAAAAAGAAAAAAGAAGTGGGGGGTGACTGCTTCTCAGACCCAGTGGACCAATATCTGGGTGTTTGCCCATTATTATCATATTTTCCAGATTTTCAGAAGAAAATACAGAATTTCAACAAACATAGAATTTCCTCTTAAATATAATTTTTAAATTCTTGGTTTTTTTTAATTTTTAAATAACTTTTATGCAAGTTCCCCAGTTTATAATTTATGTCAAAATTATGCCTGTTGCCTAGATATTCCTTGACAGTAATTCCAGATGTTCCCTTATGTAGATTATATAACATATTTTCTACTGCCCTCCCCCCGTAGACTGAATAGGCTGAAAGCTCTGTGAGATCTGCATCTTGCTATCTTGTTCACAGCCTGAGCTCAAGTGCATAGCAGACAGCCTAGAAAGCAGAGATCCTTAATACAGGACTCTTAAATATTATGAGTAAACTACAAGCAGTTGTGTTCTGGCCCACCAGTTTCAAATATATTGTAAACTTTCACATAAAGTATGCAAGGGGGCTGAACATCGAGCAAATCAAATAGTTTTATTTGCAAATACTAAAAAAAAAATCTTTTTCCACACAGAATCCAATTTTTCATCTAATGTTCACAACTCTCAGTGTGAAATGTACTGTCCTTTTTAAGTTAAGCAGCTATAGGAAAATACAAAAGCTACTTCCCATGCCCTTTGGTAAATGAACCACTGGGAACCTTTAGTTCATTTCAGTTGAACTAATTTTGGCAAGTGTTAAGGGAATAAGTTTTATTAGAAACATCTTTCTGTATTACTGAGATATTATAAATATTGTAAAATGTAGAGGATCAGTACAATGAAGTTGTGAAGTTCTTTTTAAAGTCTTTTCCTCTTTTTTTTCAATCTCTTTTACACACTAATACATATGTAGGCACTACCTACAAGCCACAGTTCCAGTTTTTCGTTCCTTTTGGTTAAACAGAAGGCATTTCATTAGCTTCTACAGCAAAGAAGGAAATTGACTGCTTTCTCGCATGAAATGTCCTTATATCTCTAGTTTAAGCAAAAGAAGAATCCTTTGTATGTTCAGCTCTAATCAGTAAAAGATGTTGAGAATCCCTTCCTTCTGCTCTCATATTTTAGGACATATAATAGGAAAGAAGAAATAGACTTAAACTAGTCCTCTTATTTACTGGGAAAAAAATTGAGATTAATAAGCAAACAGCAACAGGTACTTTTCATAGCATATGGAAAAAAGGTCTGCCTATCTGCAAAATCCACTGGGTATAATTGTAAGTGGCTTAGAACAATCAAAAAAGAAGAACTAATTCAAGGGCATGAGTATCCCGATAAAGAATCCAGTGAGTCAAGAATGACCCAGAACATCAGAATAGATGGTCAAACTCAATTAACAAAAAGAACATCATTCATTACAAGCTAAAATTAAAACTGTCTGCTTAGCAACATTGCTGAAAAGTACCATTGTTCTCTTGTTACAGAAAATAGGTCATTTAAAAGTAAGTTCCACCAGACATTATCTCTAATTGTGTTATTTGTATAAATATATAAAAACATTAAATATTTCCCATCCCATGAAATAATTTCAAACATCTTCCACATCTTTTTTGAGATACAGCATTCTAACCCCACCTAGCAACTGATGATTACAGTAGATAAGCTGGGCAGAAATGAAAAGTCTAAACTTTACGGAATCTTGATTAAAGGCACTAATATATTTATGTATCTTTATGTATTTCATTAACTCATATAATTGTTAATTAAAATGTTTGGTCTCCTTATCAGTGTCATTTGGATATAATAACCAAATAATTGAGCAAATCTAGAGTATATATTCTCAAATAATAATTACAATGTATAATACAGGTCATTATCTGTGTCCATAGACCAGAGAGTCCTACTTTTCAAAATGTTTTAAGAAACTGGTCCTAACCTGTTAAAGGCTAGTTCATAACTCTTTATCAAAAGGCAAAAGGTAAAACCATTCTGTAGATTTGGATAGAAAAGAAAAGTGTTCAGTAAAATCACCAAGGGAATTTAGCCAAGAAGTAAACTCTGTGTAATTGCTTTCATGATTTTTGGAGGAGGAAAGCATAGATACCTTTGTGGTTATTATGTCTGTTTCCTGGATAGTTTTAAAAAGTTCAAAACTTTAGGATTATATTTTATTGGAAAGGAAATAGTTTCAAGAGCAATAACTACTATTAATAATAATGCTTTCTCAAGAGATTGATATAAAAACACAATAACAGCAATACAACACATTTTGGAGTATTTTTTTCCCATTAAGATTTCTTATACCGCCTATAAAAATCTGACATGGAAGTGTTTGGGATTTATTTGCTTATTTTATATTCTATAACGGAACTACTTCGTTTTAATGCAATAATTGATCTGTTGAGATGAAAATAGGTGTCTAACAATACTAGATCTCTGACTATCTTGACATAGCAGGAAATAAGCTATGTCAAGTAGAATTAAAAAATTGAAAATGTTTTCAAAATAATTTTTATCATCAAAGTTTAATATATTAAATTATCTTTCAAGGAAAATATTAAAATATCACTGCAATATTAATGTAATCTGAAACTATTTAGATAAATAATTTTAATGTGTGAGTATGCCTTTGCATTTAAAAATTAGTTATGTGGGGGCTCAGGGGGATAGGGGAGAAGCTGGGTGATTTGGTTTTACCATACAGTGTTCGTTCAAGTGTACATGTCAGCTTCATTTCAATGCAAAAGCCTCCTTGTTCAAAACCGATTACCTTAATACAATAATCTGCCTATTTCTATTGTAACACCCTTCCCACTTTAGAATTACTATAGGCAATCACACCAGATTTTTCAAATGCTATAAAGAAGTGGTAAGAGGTATGTGTAATACTACAGCCCTTTTATTCTGCATTATGCAGTTATTATAGTTCATGTGAGTTTTCAGAATGGAAAAATTTTGAAATTAACATGAACATACATCAGATCTAGTTAAATACTACTCAGCTAGTGCAGTGTCTTGTAGCCATTTCAAAACTTCAATATTCTGTTATCTTTAAGTTTGAAGTTTTGAACTTAAAGTTGGGGCGGTCTGAGATAAAAGATAAAAGAAAGCCAAGAAGAGGGTATTAATTTCCACTTCTCACTAAAAATAAGACTCTAGATATAAATGGAAATACGTTCTTGCCACTATGCTTCCACATTTTCCTGAAAGCCACACACACTGTACACACACACAGAGTTTTTAAATCTATTTTGTCTGGGTGATGATTCTCATATATTCCTGCTTTCTCAGCAGTGGGTAATTCCTTTTTCAGCTATCAAATTTTTTCTACTTCTCCTTCCTAATGAGATTCTTCCCATAAAGTTTTAATACACTATACAAGTCTTTGCTGCGTCAGAAATACGTTGTACATAACGTCTCCTCTCTACTGTTCTTTTTTTCTCCTTTATACACAGAAAAATATTGAAAAACTTGTCTTCAGTCTATTGTTTCCTGAACCTGTACCTTCTTAAACACAACAGATTTTGGGGCTTTCAAAAAATCTGTCCCTGAAATAACCTAAAACTGTCTTTCCAATCATTTTGGTGAAAAAGTTAATGAGTGCTTTGTCTAACTTGGTCAGGTCTACATTATTTGGGACGGCTATTTCCTCGCACTTCAAGCATGCTCATCCTCTGCAGGAAAGTGGGTGCCACAATCTGACTTGTTTTTATTCCACATTTTTCATGCCTCTCATGTATATGCTTCGCTGATTAAGCATAACTCGTACCACATTTTCCTAGTTTGAGCAAAAGCCAGTTCTGGTCTCTTTAGAAGTCTCTCTCTCGCGCGCTCTCTCTCTCTCTCTCTTTTTTTTTTTCTTGTAGTTTTTGGCCGGGGCTGGGTTTGAACCCACCACCTCTGGCACATGAGGCTGGCGCCCTACTCCTTTGAGCCACAGGCGCCACCCAGAAGTCTCTCTTTTTTTTAATGTTTAAATAGTTTAGTAATCTTATTTTCTTTTTCTTCTGATTCTCCCTGCAGAGAGTTCATTCTCTAGCATGATTCCAGTTATCACTCAGAGCAGACGACTTGTCAGCTTCCTCTCTCTTACTTACATTGCTCTTCTGAGCTGTGCTCCTTCACACGTCACTGTTACCTGGACATTTCATGTATGTTAGGACAAACTAAGCTCTTGTCATCTTCTCTTTCCTCAATCGATTTATCTTGTAGTTAACTAATACTCTCTAAAGCTTTCCTGCACTTTTCACATTGTCTGATTATTTGGACACTTAAAACTATCTACCTAGACTACACTATCTTTAAGAAGTACTGCAGTACCTTGCATGTACTATTATTAATACACAGTAGTAGTCATATTCCATTGCAATTGCCTGTGCACCATGCCCTTTAGAGTAAATGCTCTATAGATGGACCAGTGGTCATGTCTAACTTGGTGTGCCCAATATTCCCAGCATGCAATAGGTCTCCTTGAGTATGGTAAATGTTCAATAAATATTTGTTGTCTGTCAGTAAAGGAAAACATTCTCCTTTACTCTCCTGTCCTTTAAAAAATATATTAACTCACTTTTTTGATTGAATAGCATTTACTTTTCTTTCATGTGAAGTCTAGCTAGGCTCTACAAGTGGAGATTTTTTTCCTTTCAGTAATATTAGCTAGACAAAGTAAAACAGATATTTTAACAGCAAAAACTTATTTCACTTTGGGTCCTGAGGTAGATGGAATTAATTTACACCATCAGCAACTTTTATTTTATTTCATTCTCTGCTGGCGGATGATTTGATACTCAATCTAGATCTTGAGAATGGAGAGGGAAAATAATAAAACTGAAGTTTTATGATGAAATATGCAAGGCATTTAACCAGAGTTAACGTAACCAATTAAATGGATTGAAACTATATTGAACATTTAGCTTCTCCATCTATGGCTTCAGGAATTTGGCAACTTTTATCTTCCATTATCTAAGGAAGGGAAAGAAAACACATTCCAAGTTTAGAAGTGATGGGTTGAACAAAAAAAGCAATATTTAAAACATATTTTCCTGTTTTATTTTAAATTTTTGCATTCTTTATTTTTGTACACAGTTATTGGTTTATTTTTTTTTGGCTAGCCTTTTGGATAACTTATTTTTTTTTTATTAATGTTTGGATTGTTCATATTTAACAACTGCATATGTTCATTGTGACCTTTTTAAGAGATATGGCAAAACATTAAGAAGAAAAATACTCAAGAAAATAAAATTATAAATATAATACCCTAAATCATACTTCCTATAAGTAACATAAGATTAGAGGATGTTTTTCTAGGCTATTTTCTATGCAAATTTACAGATAAATAGATGGAAAAACCTTATTAAAACAAGGTTATGCTAACCATTTTTTATTGCTTTCATGTTATAAAATTGTATAAATAGTAAAATATACATAACACAATTTACCCTTTGACCATTTTAAGGGTTCAATGGCACAGTTCATTGTTGTGAAAATTTTTTTAATAGTATAAAATGCAGTGCACATCCATGCTCAAAAAGAAATAATATAATTATTAAATGAAAAGCAGCTACGACCTCTGCTACTGTGCCCTGCTCACCTCCAAACTCAACTTCTGTGTTCACCTTGTTTAATAGTTACTATATTGATTTCTCTGGTGGTTAATTAACATTGTAACAGTAAATACCATATTTAAATATTTAGCTAGTTTCTATTAGTTCTTTATTAAAGTATAAAATTATTATGGCCAAAACATTGAATATCTAACCAATTTCACTTTTTCCCTAAAGGAAATGACTTTTAAGTTTTGTGCCCTTTTCCTTGGGAGTGCGTGTGTGCCTGTATGGATGTTTTTGTGATTTTTTTGTACTTAAATAAACATTCCATACTCAGTTGCTTGTGATTTAGATAGTTCTTTAACTTCCTAGTTTTCCAGAGTAGTCATAATGATTAATTGTGCACTACTTAGTAGACAAAAATTTGCAATGTTTTATTAGAAGTGATACCTTTTACATATATACAAAATGTTATCCTACCATGGGCATGTTTTCCTTTACGTTAAAAGGATAATATAATGAAATGGCAAAAATTGGGAAATCTGGAGGGTGCCTTGAGTCAAATCTATTTGCTGCTGACAAGCTGTATAAACACAGGTAAGCTGCTTTACTTCCCCACTTAGTTTCCTCAGTTACAAAATGAAGTGATGTTAGTAACTATCTCATGGTATGATTTTGAAAATTAGATAATTTGTGTGAGCAGATAACCTCAGAATAGGTTCGGCCCCAACTACATATTCAATAAATGTTAACTATTATTAGTCTTACTATACATTTCTACAAGTAGAATTGAAAGATGAAATGGGAAATCATTTAAAATTTCAGTGATTTCCAAATACATCTAAAATGTTTTCATAAATTTTCACCACTCTGCATTTCCAGACCAATCTCATAATAAAAACTCTTTTCTTGCATTTTAAATCAGAATTCTTTTATTTTTTTGTCATGTTTATGAGAAAAAAAGTGAGATTTTAGTTCTGATTTCAGTTGCAATTTTCTGTTTACCTATGGTAATGAGCATCTTTTATTGGAACTTTTGAGGGTTTCTGTAGATTTATGGTTTATAGACTTTGGAACTATAAAAGAATTGTTATATCTATAATCACATTGGTTTATGGGAACATTTTATAAGTTTTGATTATTTCTAATTTTCTAAAAGTATTTTGGGTCTATTTTGTCATTCATTTATTTTTAGTTTACTGTGTTCTATCTAAATTTCCATTATAATTTTAAGGTTTGTGTCCCTAAATGAGTTAGATCTTGCTAATTGCTTATGCTACCCATTATCAACTACTTTTTCTGCTCCCACTTTAAAAATAGAAGAACCATATGGCTTTGATTTAAATGTAGCTTTGAATATAAATGAGCAACCATGATTCAGGAGGTATGATGAAATACCACAAAAATCAGAGATGTTCTGAAAATTGCTTGTGAAACAACTTTAGAAACTGCTTCTCCAGACATGTTATCTTGTGATTAAAAAATTGTTAATATTTGAAACATTAAACTTAGTATTTCTAATCTCTTACATTTAATAATGTTCTATGTAATATAACTTAATTTAGTTTCCTTTAGCAATTATAAAAACTTCAAAAAAATTATAATATTTGAAAGCTCTTGGAGTATCAGATAATTTAGATACACTGCTTTTTTTTTTATTCTTTTGGAATTTATTTATTTATGTGAGAAGAGAACCTCATTGTTTTTATGATATATATTCAAATTTCTAAGCAAAGTATAGTTCATGCTTTCTCTATTGACTTGGGATGTCATCTTTGATGTATATTAAAATTTGTGCATAGTCAACATGAATTTTGTCTTTTGACAGTGTTATGTGGTCTATATTTTTAACCTTTTCCAAAACTGAAGTATTTTAGTTTATCTTGTATCCAATATCAAATTTATGCTTTTATAAAGTATAATGATACATCTTATATTTTATTTTTATACTTATCTTTGTTATTTTTTTGGAACTCTAGAGTGAGAATGCTTGGTTAAGAATGTAATTGACACCTGTGGCTCAAGCGGCTAAGGCGCCAGCCACATTCACCTAAGCTGACAGGTTCAAATACAGCCCAGGCCCGCCAAACAATAATGATGGCTACAACCAAAAAATAGGTGGGCATTGTGGCAGGCACCTATAGTTCCAGCTACTTGGGAGGCAGAGGCAGAATAATTGCTTGAGCCCAGGAATTTGAGATTGCTGTGAGCTGTGAGGTCACAGCACTCTACCCAGGGCGACAGCTTGAGGCTCTGTCTCAAAAAAATATGTATACAATAATAATAATGTAATTGATATAATCACTAGTTTTCTGATTTGGTGAAATTTAATAAAATGTCACATATAATAAATATAGTAAACTAATCATATATGTATCCACTCAGTAATTCATACTCTCATTAATTCACAAATATATAAGTAAAAATTCACAAATAGGTATTTATCATTTTTTTCTATGTCAAGGGCCATGAAGATATAAAGAATAGAGTACCGGATTGATCAAGATAAACAATTTTTTTACTGTTTTGAGAAATCTATTGTGGAATAAACCTACATACACAAACACACATTTATTTAATTTATTCATATGGTAACATAATGACTATTAAATAATAATATGTGAATTACTAGAGGCTTAGAGTGGCCATTTTTGATAGCAATGTTGGGGATTTTTTTGAGGACATAGACATAAGACTTGAGTAAATGGTACTGGTCATTAGTCTACAAACCATTTTTGAACTTTCACTTCCAATTATGACAGGTTATCTTATAATAAGGTTAATAGTTGTCTATTTTAAAATGCACAGTAGCTTTATGAACACCCTCCAAGCTGATTATACAAAGAGAATAAAATACATGAAACATCTGTTGGAAGTCATGCAAAAGCAATGAAAAAGTCAGGATAGTAGGAATCAGAACTGAGGGAGAGTAAAGAGAGTACGTGGTGACATTTCCTGTGCTGCTATTAGCTGATTCACAGGTGCATGAGGCCCCAATGCTGAGAAAATAGCAGCAGTTCAGAGCCACCTGTGATCTCAAAAGTATGGAAAAAAGAGAAATAGGTTAGTTTTCTGATGGAAGCAAATACTGTGGTCCAATCTGAAAATGAAAATATATATATATATATATATGGGCAAGCATTCTACGGAATGTTTGCTATGTAGGACAAGAGGTAAATAAGTTAAGTAGAAATTAGAACCAAATTAAAAATAAAAACAGATCTTTGAGCAGTCACATTATATAAGAAATCAACAATTGCTTATGGAGAGCCAATGGCAAACATTGCAAACTCTGAGTTTGAAATACCTGAAACAATATACTCTGAAACTAAAGATAAACTGAACATAGAGCAAAAAAGGCTAAAATCCATTCTTAAGATATCGTAATTCTTGACTGAGATAAGCTTCTTTACATTAGCTCACTGCCAGAAAATTGGGTAATTCCCTTGGTAGAGATCAAGCCATGCAAAGCCTCTACGTTGTTTCTGAATACAATACCCAAACTAGCAAGCATGCAAAGGGACAGAAATCAAAAAGAGAAATAGAAACAGAGCCAAAGACATTTCAGAACGATGATACATCATAAAAATTGAAATTGCATGATTGCTATACTAAAAAATGAGATCAAATGGAAAATATTGCTAAAATATCAGAACATATAAGTAAAAGGATAAAAATAAAAGTTTCGATTTCAAAGTTATAATACTTAAAATTAACATTTTAACAAGCAAAACAAATACTGTCACACAAAAGATTAGTGACCTGGGTAATTAATCTATTAAAAACATCTACACTGAAACATAGACAGCCAGAAAAGGATATTAGGTACAGAAAAGAGACAAATAGAATATTGATAGACAGATTATTGCTGCCTCCAGAGGACATGAAAGACAGGATGAGGATAAAAATAATATTCGAAAAAATATTGACTGAGTTTTCAAAATTGATGAAATGCATTAAACTTTAAGAAAGTAGCTTTTCCTATCCTTCAGAAATGAATTTCAAGGAAATAACTGGACACATCATCATAATATTATTGAATATCAAAAAAAGAATACATTTCAAAAGCAAATTGTTAAAACCACACAATGGATTATTTTCAATGTGACATCAACAAGACTAGCAAATGACTTTAAGAAAAAAAAATCCCCAGAAGACTATGAAATAGCTTTAAATTACTGAAAGAATGAAATAGCTAATTGAGATTTCTGTATTCAGCAAATGTGGTTAAACGAAGTCAATATAAAAATGTGTTAATGTAAATCAAATCTGATCTATCTAACTGCTATATACTGATAATTAGAAATAAACTTAAAAACCAAACATATATTACTATTACAGGATGCATCCTAAGTATATACAAATGTGAACCAAAAACACATTTTTTAATGTTTTATATGAATTATATAAATTATTTATATGAATTATATTATTATATAAGCAACTGCCCAAGTGTATTATTATTCATATAATTCATATATTATTTTATATGAATTGTAAAATAAGCAACTGCCCAAGTGTATTATTATTCATATAATTCATATATTATTTTATATGAATTATATTTATTATATAAGTAACTGCCCAAGTGTAGAATCTACCAATATTTTCATCAATAATGTAATGGTTATGTGAATAGTTGTATGGTTATACAATGGCATTCGCTGTGATGAGACAGATCTAGGAATGGCTCAGCCGAGGTAGTTTGTATCTGTTCCTTGTGCTTTCAATCTTTCTTCAAAGGTAACTAGACCAGGCATTTACTGATAATTTTAATTTTTTTTTCACAAGAATGAGAGACTGAAAGTGCATGTAATATTTTTTAAATCATTATCATGTGATGTCACTAACATGGCCAACCCATGTAGTAAGACTGCCCCAATCTCCTTCAATGGAGTAACCACAAAGACATCCCTTGAAGGACAAGATACAGCCATGGTAAAATAAGTGAGATCTGTAAAGCATTCAACTTCTAAATAATTTATTTTTGCTCTATTTATAAAAAATAGTCTCTGCTCAGTTGCAGGTATACAAAGATTTATGGTTATTATGATTGCAGATAAATTCAAATCTATCTTTTTATTAACCATTACCAAACTCTTTATAATATTCTCTATGATTCTCACAACTCTACCTTCAGTACTGAGTTTAGACATAGAAGTATGGCTACAAATTCCTTAAATATTTACACTAAAATCATATATGCTTAAACATTATCATACTTATTATTTCCACCTTTTTCTCTGAAAAATAACAGATTCATACTCACATCTATTTCCAATCTCAATTCCTCTGATTTAAAATCCTTTTAACTAACTGCATAAATGGCTCATTCTATTGACTATACATTCCTTTGTATATTCACTGAATTCTTCAATCAACAATGAAACTTACATAGTTATTCATCTTATTTATGTGTGCCCATGTGCTTGTGTAAGATTTGCGTGTTTATGTATCTTCAGTCCAAAGTTTATTACGTATTCTAGATGTTAGATTTGATCACATATTAAGAACTCCAGGTGACGATCCACCTGTTCTGGAAGAACTGTATGTCCAAAAGTAAATTCAGTATCCACCTCTTCATACTTGTTATTGCTATGTTTCATCTTATTACATGATATCATAGCTCATCGAATTTCCCCAGTTATTGAACTTCAATTGATCATTGACTATTTTTTCCCTCCTCATCTAACATATTGCTGAAACATCAGTTTAATTGAAAAGAGTTAAGAAAAGGTAGTCATTCACTCCATTAACTCTTCGTTCAACTGATGACCATATTACCCAGGCTGCTACTAGAACCTTATCTTCAACTTGAAAACTCTAACATATTTCTTACATTGTTCCCAAATGATATTCCCAAGACACCAATATCCTTGCAGTTCTTCTTCTTGAATTCAAACCTCCAAGGTCTAGTAATACCTCTTAAGATATTCATTATCTGGCTTCTGCATTGCTAAGCACCTTTTCTATTGTCCTGTCTCTAGGTGTATGAATAGTGAATTGATTAGGTGGACATTTTTTTGTTCATATTGCCCATAAAATAATACTATCTGTATAAATTCATTATCACTCCTATCACTCCTTTATTCCCAACTGGAAAGTGAGTGTGTGTGTGTGTGTGTGTGTGTGTGTGTGTGTGTGAGAGAGAGTGAGAAAGAGAGAGAATTTTATGATTTTCTGAAAAGTGGTACTTTATTATGAGATTTTTTCAGAGTGTAGTTCCATGACTTAGAGGCTATTATTTCCTTAACTTCTTTGATCCATGACTTGATACATTTTCGTTTACACAGGATTGTTCTAAACTTTCCTTTCAATTCCTCTACAGTTGGCAGAATCTTTTTCCCTTTACTACAGAATGAGGGCCCAGTTTTCCTCACTGTGCGTGGGTTGATCCAAATATATAATTTCTCAAAAAATACCTCTACATTGAACTAAATTATCTTGACTATAAAAATGTTTAGATTTATTATATTTTGCATTATGATGTGATTAATCCAGAGATAGTAGGTTTTAAAATATATATACATGTGTCTGTGAATACATTAAGATAGATGACAGTACATAGCTAAGGAATCGGTAAAGATTATTTCTTCATCAGATATTGAACACCAATAGTCAAAATTATTTTAGTCCTTAGCTAAACTGAAACATTGAAAAAATTACATGGGAAATTTAAAGCAAAAATTTTTGCCCTTTCAAGTTTAGACACTTGATATGAATTTGACACAGCAACTTCATAAATTATATTGAACCTAACAGTGCACAACTCTATTCATTAAGCATAAACTTGCAGTATGTAGCAATAACAAAAGAGTGTGATAAAATTTAATATTTTAGTTGATATTTTATGAAGTTTTATGTTGTGACAGTCTCAATTTATGATAGCTACAATTATTTGAAGGACAATTATTTTTTCACATCACCTCCACTACCAATGATTGCCCTGCAGACATAGCTAGGTATGGTGGACAGGGAAGCCCCCATTCTTGGGTGTTCACATTTTAAATCTAAAGCCAGTGAATGTGTTAGGTTATATAGCAAAAGAAGTTTAAGTTTGCTTATCAGTTGACCTTTAAATAGGGAATTTTTCAGAATTATCCGTGTGGTTCTAATTTGTGCACAGGTATCCTTATAAGTGCATAGAAGATACTGAAGAACAGAGAATGAGAGAGACGGCTTCAAGAGAGCGCTGCTTGTTTGTTGGCCTGGAAGAGGGGAAAGGAGACCACAAGCAACAGAATGTCATTGGCCCTTCTAATCTGCAAAATGAGAAAAGTGACTTTCCTCTAGAAAAAAGGAATGTGGCCCTCTCTACACCATAAATTTCATTCAGGCCCATTTCAAGCTTCTGATCTCCAGAATGTTAAAGTAATCAATTTGGTTTTCTTAAGTCCCAAAATTTGTTCTATCTTGTTACATTAGCAATAGGAAACCAATAAACTAGGATTCATTTAGAGAGCATAAGACTATATAGAGGAACCACCAAACTAATATTGAAGAGCTTTAAAAGCCATTAAGTAGGCTCAGCGCTCATAGCACAGTGGTTATGGAGCCAGCCACATACACCGAAGGTGGTGGGTTCGAGCCCAGCCTGGGGCCAGCTAAACAACAATGACAATTGCAACAAAAAATAGCTGGGGGCTGTGGTGGGTGCCTGTAATCTCAGCTGCTTGGGAGGCTAAGGCAAGAGAATCGCTTAAGCCTGAGAGTTAGAGGTTGCTGTGAACTCAGACGCCAGCGCACTCTACCAAGGGCAACAAAGTGAGACTCTATCAAGAAGGAAAAAAAAAAAAGCCATGAAGTATTCAATACACATAAAATACAAGTCAATGAAGATTAATAAAAGGCACTATCTAGTGTAAAACGTGACCTAATTTATCTAATGTGCATAGACAGTTAAAATGATGGCTTATAGAATAGGATAAAATTTAGATTTCTTTTTTTTTTTCCCCTCCTGGAGATAGAGTCTTACTCTGTCACCGTGGGTAGAGCCTCACGGCATCATAGCTACCAGGAACCTGCAACTCTGGCTCAAGTGATCTTGCTTCAGCCTCCCATGTAGCTGGCACAACGCTTGGCTGGTTTTTCTATTTTTTGTAGAGATGGGGTCTCACTTCTGCTCAGGCTGGTCTCCAACATCTGAGCTCGGGTGATCCACCCATCTCAGCGTCTCAGACTGCTAAGATTAGCTTGAGCCACCCCACCCAGCTTTAGATTTCATTTTTAAAACGTATACCTTTTCATATATACTTTCAGATGAATAAATGTACATTTAAAAAAATAATATATCTTTTTTAAATTAGTAAATTGACACAGTAATTTAAAGAGATTAATTTCTTCCTTACTATGTGCCTAGAGTTAACATATTTTATTACAAAAACTGATCAGCATTTTGTTATTGAGATACTACCATTAAATGTCTATTTTCCCCATGTCTTATTTGTGTGTACATGTATGTGTATATGTGTAACCAAAATGAGACCTATTTTTGGAAATAAATCTATGTTAACCACCATAAATTTAAGTATATAATCAGATATGTAATAACAGAAAAAGATAAATAAAAATGTGATGAAAGAAACTGTATGATAGGTGTAGTCAGCCTATATTTACAATGCAGCAGAAAAAAATGTCTGCCCTATTCTGACATAAAAATATATCAGACAAATTTTTTTACTGCAAAGAAAGATAAATTAAGGAATGAAGCTAGATCTTATCAAATATTCTAATATGTGTTTTATCTATTTTTTATACTTAAATCAATATTATCTGTACATTTTCCTAATGTGTTCTGTAACACAAGATAATTATCGTAAGATCCTACAAGAACAAGAAAAATTGGGTATTTCTTTACTAGACAAGATTGAAAGAAATTTAATGAGTAGCTATAGGATCAGACCTGTTTACATTTTTATTCTGTTGCACACCAAAATTTCTTTTATTAATATATTGAAACTTAAAATTTTACCCAGATTTCTTCCAAGTTTATTTGACTTTCATCTCATTATAATTAATATTAAGAAGTTAATATTAAGAAACAAAAGCAACAACACTTTGACCCTTAGAAAATGTCAAGTGACTGGTACCTTTAACTCAAGAGCAAGATGAGAGACAAGAATTAAACTAAAAACAAATACTGGCTGGGACGGACTGTTAGGAGGCCAACATGATCCTAATAAGATATGAGTAGAGCAATGGAGCAAGTGAGCGGAATTTTACAGCAATCAGATTCTATGAGGAGAGTAAAGCCACAGGCACACAATGAAGAGATTTTAAGAGTACAAGGGAAGTGTGTGTGAGACAGAAACTTCTTGGGAGTTTGTTTCAGAATAAGACACTTTTTAACTTTGATGTGGAAATTTAAAGTTAGAATCTAAGATAGGAGGACAGAATCCATAATTGAAAAGCTTTTTTTCTTTTTTCTCCTCTAAAGCACGGTTTAATTTCATGGATGATTGAAATTTTCCATTTCAAAAATATATTTAAGTCTCCAAAAAATTTACTTGTCTATAAACTGTCCATTCCTGTTAACAGGAACAAATAGAGACCCACAAATGTTGGTTCCATAGATGATAGTTAAAGCAGGGGTAGTTTTATTTTGCTGGAAGATGGATGATTTCATTTATAGTAATGTGAGTCCACCTGAAGTTGAAAATGAAGCAATATGTATTATTGACTATTCTAAGAGCATTTTAATAAGAGGTGTTTCACTTCATTAACATCAACTTTTTAATTTAAAGATTAAATTAAATAAGTGAATTTATGAAAGCTTTCATTCATATGAATATTTAATATGGTTAACAATACACTAAAAATAGATGCCCAATTGTTACTGGACATTTGCCATAAAATTGTATTTTTTATCATGCACAGAGCATATCCAGATGAGAAAGGAATTACAATTCTTATTGTATAATTTAATAACGATTTTTGGTGTCATTTCTATTTTTGTTTCAGAAGAAATAGCAAAAGGCTCAAAGAATTTGGTTTGCAGAAATCTGTTAAATCTGTTGTCTTTGATTATTCATCTCTTTTTCTTTACTTTCTTTCTTTTTTTTGAGACAGAGTCTCATTTTGTCTCCCTCAGTAGAGTGCTGTAGCATCAGAGCTCACAGCAACCTTCAACTCTTGGATTTAAGCGATTCTCTTGCCTCCGTCTCCCAAGTAGCTGGGACTACAGGTGCTTGCCACAATGTCTGTCTATTTTGTTGTTGTTGTTGTTGTAGTTGTCATTGCTGTTCACCTGGCCTGAGCCAGGTTCAAAAGTCTCCAGCCTCAGTGTGTGTGGCTGGCGCCATAACCACTGTGCTATGGGTGCTGAGCTGATTATTCATCTCTTTTTAAATTTTTAATTGAACTAGAATATATATTAAGAATAGTATATGAATCTTGTATGTACAGAACGATGAAGTGTCAGAAAATGAACACACACATTCCTCTGTTACTATTACCTAGGTAAAAAACATTAGTTTTTTTAGAATCAAAGGAGTGCTTTTGATGGTTTCTTTAATTACTATAAAAATTTCTGTAAAAAACACTCGTGTGATTGTTACCACACAGATTAGTTTTGTTATTTTTACTTTATGTAAATGGAGTCATGCAGGGTGTAATTTTATGTATCTAGCAGCATTTACACAATTCTGTAATGTAAAATTTTTGGAGTTTAAAATTTCTTTTTATTAGTATATTATTTCATCTTCTGTGTATGAGACTTCCTGTTGTTCTACTTCTTCACCAATTACTTTCAGTATTTACTTTCTTTTTAAATTTTAGCCATTCTTATAGGTATATTTCTCTATAACTGTACTTGCTTTACCCTTTACAGAAATGAAGATGAGTAAATAGGCATTTCCTTGTTGTTTATATTTAAATAACATCATGTAATGTTTTTTGAACTCTCCCCTCCATTATTTTTTACTGAGTTGTCTTTTCATTGAGATTTAAAGAAGTTCATTGTGTGTTTTGGATATGAAGACCTAGTTGAATGAATATAAATGGAGTATTTTCTTCTACATCAAGATCTACATTTTACCCTCTTGATTGATGATCACTTTTGATTAACAATATTTTCCACGTAAGCTTTTATATTATGATTAAAGATATTTTGTGTCCAGTTTTACAAAATCTTGACTTACCCCAAAGTATTAACACTATTTTTCTGTATTAAATTATGAAAGCTTTTATTGTTTTACTTTTCATATTTAAATATGAAGTAGATATTGAATTCATTTTTTATATGGCACTATAGTCTATCTTTATCTGAGAGGGATACATTCCAAGACTCAGTGGATTCCAAGACTCAGTGGATGCCTTAAACCATAGATCATACTGGACTCTGTATATAATATGTGTGAATTTCTTTTTCCTTCTTCACAATTTCATCAATAGAAGATTGGTTCTTATCATGTATTTTAGAAAACTCAGTCTTTTTTTTTTTTTTTTTTCTTTTCCTTATTAAGTCAGAACTTTCACTTTTTCACTTAAAAAGAGCACTGTATAGCTTTTCTTTGGCATGCACGAATTACCAGCATCATTACTCTTGGACTCTGGGAGCCATTATGAAGTTCTGAACTCAAACATTATGATAATCCAGACAGATTCTAAGTGACTTGTGGTTGATGAACATAAACAGCATAGACTTGTTGAAAAGGGGAATTATTTAAGTGTTAGGCAGAATAGCGTGAGATTTTATTGTACAATTCAAGTGAGGTATAATTTAAAACTTATAAATTGCTCATTTCTGGAAATTTCTATTAAAATTTTTGAACTACTGTTGACATTGGGTAATTGGAAACCAGGGAAGCTGTGGATAAGGGGAGCTACTGTATGAAGTAGAGGTAAATTTCATTTTTTAATTTAGACTTCAATTGATTTCACACCATTTATTAAATAAACTGTTCTTCCCTGACTGTATTATGGTATCACCTATCAGCATAAATTAAATAAGTGTATATGAACGAAGTATTTCTGAACTGTCTGTTCTGTTTCACTAATTTTATTTTTGTGTCTATATGATATTCCGGATTTATGGTAGCTTCATAACAGTTTTTAATATTTGGTCATATATTCTTTCAGATATGTTCTTATTCAAGTAGTTTTTCTGTTCTTAGCTCCTTCTACATATAATGTTTTAAAATTAAGCCACTAATTCTTTTTTTTTTTTTTTTTTTTTTTTTCAGTTTTTGGCCGGGGCCAGGTTTGAACCCGCCACCTCCAGTACATGGGGCTGGCGCCCTACTCCTTTGAGCCACAGGCACCACTCCTAGGCCACTAATTCATTCTCTCCTCTTGCACTCTCTCCCCTACCAATCTGCCATTATAGTGATTAGATTCAGTTTGTAACTGAAATTAACATAATAATAATTGACATAATTATATTATTGATTTTTCTGGTATATGAGTATGGTATATCCCTTTATCTATACAGGATTTATTATATTTCTCTCAATATTTTTGTATGTACTGATATGTGTGTGTGGATGTGTACCAATGTTACACTTAATTGATTTGTGTATAACATTGTGATGAACAATAGTTTATACATTGAATTTTTAGGACTCTAAAAAGCTTCATCAATTGTAAGTTTATCTGAAGATTCTTGGATTTTATAAATACATCGTAATCTTCTCTGCAAATAATGACATTTTATTATCTTGGCTAGATTCTCAAGCATAATGAAGAACAGAAATGGCTATGCAGTAATGGAGTGCACCCTCATCTCATTCCAGATCTCAGGAGAAGCCTTCAATATCTTATCATTACTTATGTTTGCTTTAAGCTCCTTAGTAAATAACCCTTTATCTGTATTGAACACCACTTCTCTATTCCTCTCTTCTGTAAAGTTTTCTTTCAATCATAAATGTCTATTAACTTTATCAAATGATGTTTTTTCACATGCTGATAAATTACGTTTTAATTTTCACTTTTTTGTTAATATGGTTATTTTTAAACTGTAAATCATCTTTGATTTCCTGAAATAAACTGAGCTTTTGGCATTGTGGGTTTTATATACTACACATGACTATATCTATAGTGCATACATTGTGATATTTATATGGATATTTTGTTTTACACTTTTACTTTCCTGGAATAGACTTGTCCTTTTTTTAAGTGGGGTATGTATTTATTTATTTATTTATTTTTAGAGACAGAGTTTCACTTTGTCAACCTCACAGCTCACAGCAACCTCCAGCTCTTGGACGCAGGCAATTCTCTTGCTTCAGCCTCCCAAGTAGCTAGGACAACAGGGACTCACCACAATGCCCGGCTATTTTTTTGTTTTTGTTGCAGTTTGGCCCAGGCCAGGTTCGAACCCTCAGCCCTCAGTATATGGGGCCGGCGTCCTACTCACTGAGCCACCCTTCTCTTTTTTTGATATCAAACTTATGTTGACCTCACATATAAGTTTAGAAGAATACCCTATTTCTCTTTTTCTATAAGAGCATTTTTATAAAATTAGTGTAATTTATTTCTTAATGAAAAATTAGTATAATTTATTTCTTAATAATCCATCAGTGGCTGGATTTTCTTTGAGGGAAGATTTTTAATGTAAATTAAGGAGTATGTAAATATTTTCTTATAGCAGAAATACACATTGCATATTATTTACCCTTTTAACAAATTTAATGTTTATAATTCAATGTGTTCCATAGGTACTTTTGGATTTAATTTAATTTTAATACCTGAGGTGATACCTTCATGATGATAATGGCTTACAACTCTTTTTAGTCAGAAGAGTTGTAACTATGATTTCTATAGAAGAACCTTGAATAATCAGTTCCATACCCATCTGCACAAAGGGTGGATTAGAGTGATGTTCTGGAGGTGGTTGCCCTGCCTGCTGAACCAATGTCAGACAGCCTTTCATTCAGGCACATATCTTGGCTAGACTATTCAATTTCCACAAAAGAAGGTCAACTCTATTTTGAACTTGACTGTTAGCACATAGAGGTCAATATTTATTTGGCAGAATAGAATTGCTTTATTCCAATTACTTGGCGGGGAATACAGTCTCAAATTCCCTTCTGCCCAAGGTGTATCTTTCTAAGGCTTTTCTGAGAGAAGTGTATTTTTGATACATTACCCAAGGCTGTTCTGTTTATCAGTTCTTCCACATAATCTGAAATCTACTGCACAATAGATCAGGCAGTCACAAAAGTGAGGATGGTATCCTGTCATGTATTCTGGATTTTTTTACCCAAATCATTACAGCTACTGAATTATGTGTTTGTATAAATCTATTTCTATTAAAACATACAACCAGCCATGTTATTTATGGTTAGGGTGCAACAGGAGATATCTTCTTTGAAGATACTTCTTTATACATTTTTGTTGAAATTGGTTGTATTTTCTCCTGAGCAGGTAGGTTGTTGCACAGGCCAGTTTTCTCCTCTCTCTTTTGCTAATAGAAAGCTAAGGAATAAATTGAAGCTTCTGGCTGGCAAGTGCCCTTACATAATCATTTTATAATGATATCCTTAACTTTGAACCATTTCTTTCACTGTTTTGTTTTATCCTTTGTTCTTCCAACTGATCCTAATTTATGTTATTTATCATTATACATTACATTATTCCTGGAAAGAAAGCAGAGCATAAAAATTTAATAAATAAATTGAAAAATTAAATACTATAACAAATATTATTTCCCATTATAGCTGAAGAATTCAAATGTCCAGATTTTACAAATTACTCAAAGAAAACATTTCAAACTAGCATTCTTTTTCAAGTAAAATTTGAACACTCTTTCACTAATGCAGCACTGTTTTTTTTTATATCACCTGTTTTGTTTTAAAACCCATACTTACGAGTAGATTCAATGTCAAATAAAAGCGAAGATGTTCAAGAAAATGTCCTCTCTATAAAATATTACTTTGGATATTAATATGAAAATAGACTATGACCATTTTATTATTCTAGCTCAGACTAATCATTTGATTGTAACATACAAAGAAACAACACATAAGAATAACCACCCTCTCAGTTAAAACTGTATTTTCAGGTCAAAAATAAACAATAGATCTGCAAATACTTTCTCTACAAAGCAGGAAACCCTTTCCAAAATAGACCCTTGATCTATGAAATGTTCATTAGTTACACAATATTAAAACTGCAGGAAACCCATTCTCAAAGTGTAATCTTTTGTTGATGACAAGAGGTCATTTAACTATCAAATTCATTATTTCTAATTGAGAGATAGAAAAAGGTTTAATTTTTCCTACAATTTTTATTATGTATTTTATTTAGCTTATTGAATACAAAATATACAGGAGGATTCAAACTTATATTTAAGAAAATATTAATAATTTATATCCTCTATTTTTGTGCCAGTACCATGGTGTTTTGATCACTATCGATTTATAGTATAGTCTGAGGTCTGGTAGCATAATTCCTCCTGCTTTGTTTTTATTTCTGAGTAAAAATAGTTGGCTATTTGAGGGGGATTTTTTGTTCATATAAAACTAAGTATTATTTTTTCAAGATCTTTAAAGTATGACAGTGGGGCTTTAATAGGGATTACATTAAAATTGTATATTGCTTTGGGTGGTATAGACATTTTAACAATGTTGATTCTTCCCAGCCATGAGCATGGTATGTTTTTCCATTTGTTAATGTTTTCAGCTGTTTCTTTTCTTAGAGTTTCATAGTTCTCTTTATAGAGATCTTTCATGTCTTTGGTTAAATAAACTCCCAAATATTTTATCTTCTTTGGCACAACAGTGAATGGAATAGAGTCCTTAACTGTTTTTTCAGCTTGACTATTTTTGGTACATATAAAGGCTACTGATTTATGAGTGTTGATTTTATAACCTGAGATGCTGCTGTATTCCTTGATCACTTCTAAGAGTTTTGTAGTAGAATCCCTGGTGTTTTCCAGATATGCAATCATACTGTCTGCGAAGAGCGAAAGTTTGATCTCTTCTGACCCTATATGGATACCCTTGATCACCTTTTTTTCCCTAATTGTGATGGCTAAAACTTCCATCACAATGTTAAAGAGCAGTGGAGACAATGGGCAGCCTTGTCTAGTTCCTGATCTGAGTGGAAATTATTTCAGTTTAACTCCATTCAATACTATATTGGCTGTGGGTTTGCTCTATCAGTTAAGAAATGTTCCTTCTATACCAATTTTCTTAAGCGTTCTGATCATGAAGGGATGCTGGATATTATCAAAAGCTTTTGCTGCTTCAATTGAGAGAATCGATCAAAACAGCATGGTACTGGCACAAAAACAGAAAAGTAGATGTCTGGAACAGAATAGAGAATCAAGAGAAGAATCCAATTACTTACTGTTATCTGATCTTTGACAAGCCAATTAAAGACATTCAGTGGGGAAAAGATTCCCTATTTAACAAATGGTGCTGGGTGAACTGGCTGGTAACCTGTAGAAGACTGAAACTGGACCCACACCTTTCACCATTAACTAAGATAGACTCTTACTGGATTAAAGATTTAAACTTAAGACATGAGACTATAAAAATACTAGAAGAGAGTGCAGGGAAAACCCGTGAAGAAATCAGTCTGGGTGAACATTTTATGAGGAGGACTCCCCCAGGCAATTGAAGCAGCGTCAAAAACACACTACTGGGACCCGATCAAACTAAAAAGCTTCTTCACAGCCAAGAACACAGTAAGTAAAGCAAGCAAACAGCCCTCAGAATGGGAGAAGATATTTGCAGGTTATGTCTCCGACAAAGGTTTAATAACCAGAATCCACATAGAACTCAAATGTATAAGTAAGAAATGAACAAATGATCCCATCACAGGCTGGGCAAGGGACTTGAAGAGAAACTTCTCTGAAGAAGACAGGTGCACAGCCTACAGGCATATTAAAAAATTCTCATCATCCTTAATCATCAGAGAAATGCAAATCAAAACTACTTTGAGATATCATCTAACCCCAGTAAGAGTTGCCCACATAACAAAATCCCAAAAACAGAGATGTTGGCGGAGAAAAGGGCACTTTTCTACACTGCTGGTGGGAATGCACACTAATATGTTCCTTCTGGAAGAATGTTTGGAGATTACTTAGAGATCTAAAAATAGACCTGCCATTTAATCCTATAATTCCTTTGCTAGGTATATACCCAGAAGACCAAAAATCACAATATAACAAAGACATCTGTACCAGAATGTTTATTGCAGCCCAATTCATAATTGCTAAGTCATGGAAGAAGCCCAAGTGCCCATCGACCCAGAAATGGGCTAGCAAATTGTGGTACATGTATACCATGGAATACTATGCAGCCTTAAAGAAAGATGGAGACTTTACCTCTTTCACGTTACATGGATGGAGTGGGAACATATTCTTTTTAGCAAAGTATCTCAGGAATGGAAGAAAAAGTATCCAATGTACTCAGTCCTACTATGAAGCTAAATTATAGCTTTCACATGAAGGCTATAACCCAACTATAGTACAAGACTATGGGGAAAGGGCCAAGGAAGGGGAAGGGAGGGGGGAGGTTTTGGTGGAGGGAGAGTAATGGGTGGGGCCACATCTATGGTGCATCTTAGAATGGGTACAGGCGATTGCACTAATGTGCACAGCTATGATTTAAGAATAAAAACAAACAAACAAACAAACAAAGAAAACATCTCCTGGTATTCCCAGAGGTGCTAATCCCTATGGAATGACTAACTTCTCTCTGCTTCTCAGCCCCCATCAAATTATCTTCTTCTACATTCTTGGCAGTTTTGACTTTGTTCAGTTTTTTTGCCCCCCTCAAAAAGCACATCAACTAGGTAAACATTCACCCATTTTTAATCTTAATTCCTGTCCTCTGGTCACTAGAATCCCATTGGTTCCCTGCCTGTAGCCCAGTCTTGTTTGCAATGTACTCCTGCTTGAATTCAAATGTGCATTTGCATTTTAATGGAAATATAATTAACTTCTATTAAACATTGAAATAATTAAAAAAAAAGAAAGAGAGAAAGATGGAGACTTTACCTCTTTCATGCTTACATGGATGGAGCTGGGACATATTCTTCTTAGCAAAGTATCTCAATAATGGAAGAAAAAGTATCCAATGTACTCAGCCCTACTATGAAGCTAATTTATAGCTTTCATATGAAGCCTATAATCCAACTATAGCACAAGAATATGAGAAAGGGCCAAGGGAGGGGAAGGAAGGGGGAAAGTCAGGGTGGAGGGAGGGTAATGGGTGGGGCCACACCTACAGTGCCTCTTAGAATGGGTACAGCCGAAACTTACTAAATGCAGAATACAAATGTCTACATACAATAATTAAGAAAATGCCATGAAGGCTACATTGAACAGTTTGATGAGAATATTTCAGATTGAATATGAAACCAGCACATTGTGCCCCTTGATTGCACAAATGTACACAGCTATGATTTAACAATAAAAAAAAAAAATCCGAAAAAAACAAACAAACATAAAAAGAAGGCATAGATAAGAAAAATGCTTCTTACTAAGGGCAGGGCTCAGTGGCTCATGCCTATAATCCCAGGACTTTGGGAGGCCAATGCAGGAGGATTACTGAGGCCAGGAGTTGGGCAATATAGTAAGACCCACTTCTTCAAAAATGACAATTAAAAATACATTAGCTGGGCATGGTGGCGTGTACCTATAGTCCCAGCTAGTTGGGAGGCCAAGGTAGGCGGATCACCTGAGCCCTGGAGTTTGAGGAGGTTGCAGTGAGCTATGATTGCACCACTGCATTCCACCAGGCTGGGCCACAAAGTGAGAACCTGCCTCTAAAAAACAAAAATTCTTGAGACATATTTCAAAATGCTGTGCAAACACAGACAGAAATTTATACTGACTTTCCATGAGACTTCCCGTCCAGGATAACAACAGTCCCTGTAAAACTGTACGAATGTTTGCTTCTGTCCCTGAAGCTGTTCAGAAACCTGTCAGATAAAGGTGCAGCAGGACACACAGACACAGAGGAGCTAAAAGTGAAGTGCACAGTGATGGCTCAGATTAGTGGCTTTTAAGTAACATGACTTTTGAGGAAGTCAAATGTGATACAAGTAAACCTGCTTTTGCTGGAGGGGCAAGGCCAGCACTCCAGTGCTTCGATGATTCTGCTGCTGTTGAAGTATTTAACTCAGTTTGAAAACCACATAGTGTGAAAGAAGTGCCTGTGGGTATTAAGCCCCTCTGAGAGGCAAGTCACAGTCCTGTGGTTAGCACAGGGCTTTCCCCCTTGTCTGACACTCATACTTGCTGGCCCAGCTGCCAGGTTTGCTAATGTGATCATAGGTGTCAGAATTCAAACAACAAAGAAAGATGCCTCAGAATACCATTAGGTTTGGTAATATCTGAGTCAGAGTTAGGCTGAACAATTGTCCAATCCATTCATTTCACACTATCTAATCCATGGTTTTCAATAGTTCAATAGATTGGTTTCAATCTATTGGTTTCAATCCACTGAGTGTCCAATCCACTTGGCTTCTAGAAGAGGCTCCTTGGGGGCCAGGTGAGCTCTGGGGAGAGACCGAGGAGGAAACAGCAAAGAGCCAGACCAGCTCTACTTTACGGTTAGTTTTATAAAAAATTAAAAGTTTGATATCTTGATTTTTCCTTAATTGTTCCTCTTTTCTACCTTTATTGAGATATGATTAACAAATAAAAATTATATCTATTTAAGGTATAAAATGTGATGTTTAAATGTTTTTATAGATACATAGACATTGTGAAATATTGTGATGGGGTTACCACAAAAAGCCAGTTAACATCTCCATCAGCCCACAGAAGTCACTTTTTTGTGTGTGTGTGGTAAGAATACTTAGTCAACCATGCTCTACCTTAGGCTCTGCCAGCTTCATGCTTCACTTGCCAAGTTTCTCAAAGCTAGTAAGCTAGGGAATCTGGACTTGAGCCCAGGTTGTTTTTCTTTTTTCTTTTTTTTTTTTTTGTTTCAGTATTGTGAAAAAGTTATTTATTTTTGTTTGTAAATATTTATTACAATGCGATAAGCAAAGTGTTAAAGCTAGAAAGAAGAAAAAAATTAATGGGACGTGACCTTGACTTCAGGAATATTTTAGCCTAATATTAGAAACAGATATAAATAACTAATAATACCAACTATAATGAAATAAATACTAATTATGCAAGCTCAGGAATGTGTCATTAATCCCAATGGGGTTTTATTTTATTTTATTTTTTTTTCCAAGACAAAGTCTCACTCTTTTGCCCTGGGTAAAGTGTTGTGGCATCACAACTTACAGCAACCGCAAACTCTTGGGTTTAAGTGATCTTCTTTGCTGCAGCCTCCTGAGTAGCTGGGACTGCAGGCACCCACCACAATGCCAGCTAGTTTTTCTATTTTTAGTAGAGATGGGGGTTGGGGGTCTCACTCTTGCTCAGGCTAACCCCAGGTTGTTTTTCCTCAGCACTTGTGCTCTTTTTCACCACTGTGCTGGGTATTGCCTTACCCTTTGTCCTGTCAGAGAATCCTCAGCAGACAACTAAACGAAAACTCCTTGCATTTCTTTTAAATTAGATACTGCAATACTACATTCTTATAATATTTATGTTATCAAATAATTTTTGGAAGAGACTCTGAATGCAGAGTGGAGCTCTCTGAGTGCACAGTGATCGGTTGTGGAGATCAAGTCCACAGGCCATGGCATACCAGAAGATAAAATCCCAGTCCTGCTTGACTTGTTACTGGGTCACCAATCTTAAGACAGAGAATGATAATAAATGTTCAACAGCCACTAGAAATTCCACCATTCCCTTCATTCCAAACACAATTTTGCCCTTGATGTTTGCAAAACGAACTTCCTCTCTTTAATAATTCATTGTATTTGATCCTCATAATGTTTTAAGCTAACCATCACAACAACCCCCACTATAATAAACCAAAGGAAGTACTTAAGGTAATTGATGTTTTAAGAATCCATTTGAGAAAGCTCACAAATGATGTACCATTGTTTTATAGGATTCTGACATTCTCTACAAGACCTAATATGGAACAGGTGTGAAATACATGCTGAAATACTGTATGTCTGCTACTTTCTAATACCCGGAAAGAACAGCAATTTTTTTGAGATAGGGTCTCGCTATGTCACCCATGCTAGAGTATGGTGTCATCATCTTAGCTCCCAGCAACCTCAAACTCTGAACCTCAACCAATACTCTTGCCTCAGGCTCCAGATTAGCTGGGAATTCAAGTGCAGGCCACCATGTCAGGCTAATTTTCCCATTTTTTATAGAGAAATGGGTCTTGCTGTTGCTCAGGCTGTTCTCAAATCCTGTTCTCAAACCTCCCCAAATGCTAGGATTACAGGTGTGAGCTGCTGTGCCTGGCACTATTCTTCATCTCACTAAAAATATATTAGTGCTCTATCTTGAATAAAAGAGTATAATATCCTAATCACCATTTCCTAGACAATTGTCCTTTGTTCTAGAAAATGTATGTCCTAGAATAAGAAGATAAAGAATGATTGGATAAGTGGAAGAAGAGGGATACTTAATAATTCTTTTGCTTTTACACAATTAAATGTAACGTTAATTAACACTGTCCTATTTCATATCTTGTTTTCCCTTTAAAATATGTGAATAATATACCATATTAATCACTGAGCCAGTTGGCTAAGACAGAAGGAGCAGCTGCCACCCACATACCCTAACTTTCATTGTCACTTGTAAGCATTTTGAAGGACCTGGTATTATACTTCACTTAATGGTAGACTGTTCCAATGTACCTGGTACAATGTTTTGGCCTAGAATAGATATTAACTTCTCAGTTTGAGTAAATAGTTTTCCCAGCAAGCTATTCCTTATGCTCATGGAGTACAATTATTTCACATAGTGTTGTTAAAGTTGAATTTGTTTCTGAAACTGTAGAAAGATAGAACTTTTTTATAGGCTAGACAGCTTTAGACAGAATGTTCCACAGACAATTATTATGTAATCAGCATTTTTCCTTGCTGATTAAAACCTGTCTGCTATGAACTGTCTGGAGATGGATTACGCTTGATTATAGTATAATAGTTGACCAAACTTGGTATTTTATTAATTAAGAAGTATGCACAACATCTTAACATTCTGAAATAGGTTTTGTTTATTTCAGGTGCTCAGGTGTATGGCTGCCGTCTTGTTGTCCTCACAACATGAGATACAATTTCACAGAAAGCATCGAGCCTTGCACATGGGAGGCAGCCCACAGACGCTGGTGGTGGGGAGCACAGGGTCAGCTCCACACGTTCACGTCATGCTTCTCTTGTTTCTGTAACATATGTGGCTGAACATACTCGTTTTTTTCTTGTATAAGGAAATCTACCAATTATGCGGGAGATACAGCGTGTCTTTGGATAGGTTACATGTTCCCAAGGTATTTTATGTGTTTCATTATCTCTTAAATAGACCAGATATACAAGCCAAACTTCGGTCTTTCCAGGAGGGGAAATTAGTGGAGTGTTCAGGTGCTGCTGGTGTAAACTGGCATAATCTCTGTTAAACCTCAAAATATGTATGAGCTGTGCTCAGCAGTTTCGCTCCTGGATATTTACCCAACAGAAATGTGTGTTTTTATGTGCATAGGTATATGTACTTATTCATATAGTATAATACATATTTCTGTGTTTTCGTCTAATGACACATCCTGGAATGTTCAAAGAAGCATAGTGGAAGCTGCCCTCACACCCATTACCAGCGGAATGAACAAATACGTTGGGATATATTCACACAGTGAACAACAATAAGAATGAATGAACTACACAGTAATACAGATAAGTCTCAAATGTAACATGAAACAGAGGAGTTTAGAAGAAAACATACTGTATGATCCCATTTATAGAAAGGACAAATCAGGCATAATGAATTCATGCTGTTAGAAGTCAGGTTAATAATCATCCTTGGGGAAATAGTGGCTGCAACAAGGTCTGAGGGGGTGTCTGGGGCTTCTCAGTCTGAGTGGGGGTTTTGTGAGTGTGTTTAGTTATGAGAATGTATCAAGTTCAAACTTGTGAATTTTTCAATATATATAGTAACACATTAATATTGTTAGTATGTTGTTTAGGATATTGCATCCTCATTTATAAGTGATGTATGTTTGTAATTTCCCCTTTATAATAATATATTTTCTCCAATTTTAATATCAGGTGTGCCCAGATCAAGTAGAATGATTTTGAAGTATTTCTTCTTTTTCTATTGTCTATGAGATTTGGCATGATCTGTTTTTCAAAATTATCTTTTACTTTTATTTATAAATATTAGTTGTCTATTTTTTGAGACTTAAAAAAATAATAAGTTAACTGATGACTCCATACTGAATCTCAGAGTCAAAGCATTCTATAATGGACATACTCTTATTTGACAATGTCAATGTTACTTTCTTTGCATTATTATTATTGCTTAATATTTCGATGTAGCAATTGTCTGATTCCTTTTCTGAATGTATTTATGTTCGTTCATTCTTTATGAGGTTTTTGTTTCTATCCTTATCTTAAACTTTGTTATTGTTATCAAGTTTTAAGCCTTTTTAATTTTGTGAAGGCAAAAAAATGGAAACCTAATAAACACATGTATATGTAAAAATTAAAAAAAATACTAAATAAAATTATCTTAATTCTTCGATTGTTCGCTGTCTGTATCCTTCACCTCCTCAGTCCTCTGATAGAGCAAAGGTTGCAAAAACTACTGCTATTTCCTGGTGTATTCTGAGCCGTAGAGTAATTAGTATATAGTAAGTATTTAATAAATATTTGCTAACTGTGTGGCTATAGTATAATCAAAGTGGTAAGAGACAATGGTGCCTGTTCCTTTTGTTTGTTCCTAATAAAAGTTCTTGGATTCCTGAGGTTTCTCAACCCTTGGGCATCTTATGTTAAACTCTCATGTGCTTCCTTGGTAAGCATCCAGGTATCATATGGAGCACGTAGGGTTACCTTTTGTCTTTCCCTTAATAATATCCTTATTCACGGGAGGCAATGATGAAACTCAAGCAAAAGTGCTCTCAGGCAGAGAAGTCTGTATGCCATTAGCAGAAAGATCATGGAAATACATGAGCCACGGGCCCTTACGTAAATCAACCACGGCTCAAATCTAAGGGAGAATGTTAGATCCCCACTGAAATTGGGGAAATGTGGTTGATTGAAAGGACTTTGGTTTTTCGTACAAGGTACTCTATGCGATTCACCTTGCTCCTCAGTGAGCATTGCCTTAGAGCTGTGGCAGTTAAAGAACGCAGAGAACGTGAACTGTAATGGTCTTGCCTTTGTACCGTGCTTTGTTCATATTGACTATTGGGCACTGCCCGTGTGGATGACACTGGCACTCTTTGCAGGTGTTGGTCAAACGTGCTGTGCGACATCCATGGTCCAACAGAGGGACAGGATAAACCATTCTGAGTGGCCGCCATCAGCCCTCTTGTCCTCTCCTGTTGGTATAAGCTGTGTCTTTTAAGTAGCAGTCACAGAGCTCTTTGGAACTCTGCCCCATTTATAACAGCTTCAACACATATGGGTTGTCTGTGAGGGGAACAACCACCTTTATAGCACAGAGTGGTGGTGCTGGGCACATGTCTGAACACTTCTGAGTGCTCAGGCCAGGGGAACTCAGAGTGCTGTGGTGCTTCTACAGTCACCGTGGACTGCTGATAGTTTTGTTGCTGGCCATTCACAAGGACAGAGGTGACTCTCACATCAGACTGTCCTCAGCAGAATGTTGATTTCTTTGGCTGGATGCTAAGGAGGAGTGAATATGGCCTGGTGTGTATACATATATATATATATATATACACATTTACACACAGAGGCTGAATAGGTATATCAGGCTATCCTGAAAGTTTGGGGCAAACGTAACAGTTAACATTTATGCAGTGGATTACTGTGTACCAATCTCTACTTTAAGAATTTCAAGTCTATTAACTTGTTTAATTCACAAAACAACCCTGTACATCGATGCTATTATTATCTAATGTTCCAGGAAGCAAAGGCAGAGAAAGTTGAACAACTCTTCTAAGCTTCTGACATTCTACGCAGGTCCTCAGGATTGCTGCCTCTTGGTCCACATGTCCTGTGAGATCTGCCCCCTTGCACTTGAGCTGCAAGTGTGACTAGGATGAGGTATCACTCCCACTGTGTTACATTATACGGCAGAACAGACCTTTAAATGTAATTAAGTCTCCTAATTGGTTGCCTCTGAGTTAATCAAAAGTTAATTTCTTCTGCGTGGGTCTGATGTGATCAGGTGAGTCTCCAAAGATGTCAGGGAGACTTAAGGCAGCAGACGTCTCCTGCTGGCCTTGAAAGAGCAAACCAGGGTGTTGTGGAGGGGTCCACATGACGGAGGATGCACCTCACAGCTGAGAATGCCCCATTGACACTCAGCAAGAAGACAGGAACCTCCGTTCAACAACTGTAAGGGACCGAATCTTTCTACAGCTACGAGAACTGGGAAGGAGATCCCATCAACCAGAAAGGAAAGCAGATGGCCTATACCTTGATTTCAGTCTTGTGCTGCCCTGAGCAGAGAATCAAGCCACGGAGCGCCTGGACTTCTGATGCACAGTGTGGTGAGGTACATGGGTGCTGTCTGATGCAGCTGGGCGCCAGGCGTGGGCCTCCCTGTGAAAACACTGAGGAGTTTGTGTCTTGCCATGCGACTTTCTGGCTCTTCCTGTAGCCTTGCTGTCTGTCTCACTCCCATACCTGTCAGGCGGCTCCTTTCCCCAAGTGTGAATACCTTGACCTAGCATTGCCTGACTCCCAGATGCTATGATTTATCTGTTTTAGGGTGAGGCCAATCATGTTTAAAACTGTGCCTTTGTGGTTTTATTTTATTTTATTTTATTTTTTTTAATTAAATCATAGCTGTGTACATTAATGCAATTATGGGGTACCATGTGCTGGTTTTATATCCAATTTGAAATACTTCCATCAAACTGGTTAACACAGCCTTCACTAAATTTTCTTAGTTATTGCTTTAAGACATTTATATTCTACATTTAGTAAATTTAACTTGTACCCTTTTAAAACGCACCATAGGTGTGGTCCCACCAATTACCCTCCCTCCACCCATCCTCCTGTGTCCCCTCCCCTCCCTCTCCCCTATCCCCTCCTTCTTGGGCTATAGTTGGCTTATAGCTTTCATATGAAAGTGTGAGTGTTTATAAATTGGTTTCATAGTAGGGCTGAGTACATTGGATACTTTTTCTTTCATTCTTGAAGAATTTGTTCCAGCTCCATTCATGTAAATATGAAAAAAGTAAAGTCTCCATCTTTCTTTAAGGCTGCATAATATTTCATGATATACATATACCACAATTTATGATCCATTCATGGGTCGATGAGTACCGGGCTTCTTTCATGACTTACCAATTGTGAATTGGGCTGCAATTATGCAAACATTCTGGTGCAAATACATTTGTTATAAAGTGATTTTTGGTCTTCTGGATATATACCTGGTTGTGGTTTTATTTTAAAGTGTCCCAGTGATTTTGCTGTGCAACCATGGTAGAGAATCAGTGGTCTGGAATGACACCCTGTGACATTCCAGAAAATCAGACTGTAGCAGCCATCACGGGCGCACGGTCGTGTTCAGTGAGTGCACCAGTGGTGGAGGCGTCTGGAGCACCAGCTCTGGCCAGCACCTTTCATGTGCTCACTGTAGAAGTCTCCATCAGGGTAGGTTAAGGGCATGCATTTGAGTCTCTCATTCATCCAGAAGAGTCAGAGGCACACACCCGTGAAACCATTCTGAAGAATCTGAGCTGAGTTCCTGAGCCTTTCTAAAACATTAGAGAAGAAGAACGTATTTTCCTAACCGTAATGGTACGTAATAGGCTGCCTCGCTGAAATGTTGTATGATTGGTGCTTCATATTCCTCTGCACTGGGATTGTGCCCCTTGGGTTACGACTAACTCCTATACCTCTTAAGAGTCATTGTTGCAGCTACACAAGCACCTAGGAAAAACTTTAAAATAATTACTCGTGAATCATTAATTTTTTTAAGCAAAATGTCTTGGTCTGCTTGGACTGCTATAGCAAAATACCACGACTGGATGTCTTATAAATAAAGTACATTTAATTCTCCCAGTTCTGGAGGCTGAGAAGTCCAACATCAAGGAAGATTTGGGGTCAGGCAGAGGCCCACTTTCTAGTTTCCAGCACCTTCTCATTGTGTCCTCAGCGTGGTAACTGAAGAAGCCCCTGAGCTGTCTTGGGTCAGTTTATAAGACTATTTCTTATTCGTGAGGGCTCTGCCCTTGTGACCCAAAGGCTCCACCTCCTAACACCGTCACCTTGGGGGTTAGGATTTTGACATATGAATTTGGGGGGGGGACACAAATATTGAGTCCATAGTGCAAAGAATCATACTTATTCCCTTTCTGTGCATGCGGGCTGGATAGACAAGAAAGCTGAATTTGTCACTGCAATGTGCAACGTCATGCATTTGAACACACACACTAGTGTGTGTGTTCACGGGTACTCTAGATTCAAGTGTGCCTTTGCCCACTGGGAAGGAGGGTGAGGTTTTGATTGTCTTTCGATGCTATTTGTGCCGTAACCAGTCCTTAGGAAAGCAAACAACATACACACATTTGAAATTCTAAAATTCTCTCTCTCTGTAACAAATACTAATCACGGGAGGCCAAGTCAATTGATGGAGCGAAACAACCGTATTTTCTCTGGTATTTGAAGACCTGCATCAGGAGGAAAAATTTTTACTCTAACTGATAGAGAAATGTTTGATTTATAAAAAAAATCAGTGAGGGGGCTATGTTCTCTCCGGGTTTGCTTTGTTTTCAAAGCTCTGTTATGATTCAGCTCTAGAAAGATGAAAAGTCAAGTGTGGTTTCGTTTATTAAGTGAAGCCTACAGCTGTGAAATAAAGCCTGAAGATATGGAAGTCAAAGCCCAGCAGCTGTGAAGTGAGCCGCCAGGTAGGAATTGATAGAGATGGTCTTGTGGGGCTGATCCCCATCCCGAGAGCCTGATGAAAGCCAGGAGGGAAAACGCAGACCCGCCTGGGAGAGGAAATCTGAGTTACAGCTCTCTCTTGAAGCAGCAAAATGAATTGAGTTTTTAAAACGAAAACTCTCTGCTCAGGAATGGTTTTTAATGAATATAAGGAATATTTTTATGGAGAACATTAATGTAAACCTACAAAAAGTCATTTCCATCATTACTGGAGATGCAAAACTCTTGGGTGTTTTCAGATGGGGTAAGAGAAGAATATAGTGGCACATGGCAGATAATTTAGATCACTTGGGGGTGATTAGGTAAACAGCATGTGGAGCCTCATTACCATATTTTTGCAGTTTTAATAGACTGGGAGAGGTTACAATCATAAGTACAGAGGTTTGGTGGGGGGGGGGGAACAATACAAAACACTGATGTTCCCCTAGAACTCAGAGAACATAGGGGGAAAAGCGGGGTGAGGTGATGGGAGACCACTCCCACCAGTGCAACCATGCAGTCGGAACATTAACCAAAAGAGTCACTGGTACCTCGGGGGGCAACACAGCAAAGGTGAGCAGTTCACTGTGGCCAGAGGCTGCGGCAGAGGCTACTGAAAACACAGAGAAAACACGGCAGGAAGGCTCACAATGCTTCATTAGCACAGGGCTGGCAGGTAGGTGGAGGCGAAGCTGGGAAGCAGTGAGGCTGCTTTGAAGACAGGCTCTGGGGGGCAAAGCCATAGGATGCTGGGTGCTGCTCTGTGGGGAGGGATGCTGTGTTGCAGGCCTCATTTATAATTTTGTTAAAATGAAGCAGAAAGAATTCCTGCTGCCTGAGGAACAGTAGACTGGGGGTTTTATCCTTTGCTGCTGAAGGTTCTGTTACTGCTCCCGCTTTTCTGGTTCCCTTTGCTTATAAAATAAATTGCTTATGAACCAGATTGTGTCCACGTCCTACTGACATAATCCCTCTATTTCTCAGTTGTGTGTGAATTTCACTGATGTTGTAGGAAACACATTCTGTAGCAGAACGTTCTGTTTAATGACTTGGAATTTTGTAGAGTGAATCAGACCCTAGGCTCTTAGTTGGATGGGGATCTTAGTAACCACTTGGTAAGTCCCATTTTATAAGCAAGGAAACAGAAAATTGGAGAAATTACATGTTTGTTCAAGGCTCTAACTATAGTATAATTTAGTATTTACTGAATTTTAATTTTAAAAGCCATAATCTTGGGAGTACTTCATACATTTATCACAGGGGATGATAATAACAGAATTTTAGGAAATAGTCTACTTTAATGGCCTTAAGACCTTAAATTACAATTATCTCACATACACACATTCTCCTTTTCTGGGTGGCTTTATGGAGTGTCAAAGCTAAAATTGTACTGGACAAAGTTACACGGGCAAGGAAGACTATTTGAGACTATTGCACCCAGGGGAATGAGGCCAATTTGGTGAAAACAAAGGGCCAGAGTGAGGGTGTCTAATCTGTGTTAGTGAATTGTTCTTATCCAGTGGAAAAGTAAACTTTCTCAAGAGGTAGCTTTATAACGTGAACCAAGCCCCCTATCCTTCCACAGAGCCAGTTCCTGGTTAGGCTCCTGGCTGTCCCCACTGTCCCCAGAGTGGGAGACAGGGGCACTATCTTCCCTGCTGGTTACTTTTACTTTTTTTTTTTTTTTTATTCGTATTAGATCATAGCTGTGTACAGTAATGCAATCATGGGGCACCATACACTAGTTTTATAAACAGTTCAACACATTTTCATCACACTGGTTAACATAGCACTTCTGGCATTTTCTTAGTTATTGTGTTAAGACAATTATGTTCTGCATTCACTAAGTTTCACATGTACCCTTGTAAGATGCACCGCAGGTGTAATCCCAC